>JBBPBX010022143.1:9614-31064 GCA_038048925.1 Garcialebias charrua
AGGTGTTTTTTGTTTCAAATACCTAATCAAAGGAAGATTGGAAGACTGTTGTTAAAAATGTGTGGTATTAGAGTAGTGGCTGTAATTATTATAAATTTTTTCAGTCATATATTAGCCGTCTTAGAAATAAATACCCAAGTTAGCTATAATATATATATTTTTTAATTTAAGTTTATTGTAGTTTTTTTTTTGGTAATGATCTGACTCTTAGTGCAAGTTAGTGACTTGGCCTCATAATACAGGTATTATTCATGGGAAGCCATAAAACCAAAGGCTATTGCACAGAATTGTGACTATTTGGTCGTACTTGAGCCAGCTTTTTACTGCTACTCTTCAGTGTTTGTTCATCATCTTCCAGACTGACTCATATCTTCAGCCTGTAAATGACATGGAAGTGTGCAGTCGAGGCTTGTTTAATGAATGCTAACTTTGTTGTAACAACACAAAACAAGATGGTTTAGGAAATGTCCATGTTTTTGCATTTTGTTTTCATTATTATTTATTCAGACCAGTTGGTCCATAACTACCATATTTTCTGGCTTATAAGTCACACAGTTTTGGCTAGTTTGCATACCCTGAAACTTTTACGCTGAAGCAACTTAGTTTCCCCACACCCCCCATATTTATAAACTACTTTTGGGCTGAAATATGACCATTTTCATTCATTCTGACATGGAAAATATTGAACACTACTATTTTCAGCCACTAGATGGCATTCAAGTAGTATGGCATGCCATTGTGCCATGTAATAGGTAAAAGTGGCTATCCATCCATCCACCCATTTTCTTCCGCTTATCCGGGGTCGGGTCGCGGGGGTAGCAGCCTTAGTAGGGAGGCCCAGACTTCCCTCTCCCCAGCCACTTGGAGCAGCTCCTCTGGGGGAATCCCAAGGCGTTCCCAGGCCAGCCGAGAAACATAGTCCCTCCAGCGTGTCCTGGGTCGTTTCCTCTGGGTCTCCTCCCGGTGGGACATGCCCGGAACACCTCACCAGGGAGGCGTCCAGGAGGCATCCTAACCAGATGCCCGAGCCACCTCAACTGGCTCCTCTCGATGTGGAGAAGCAGATCGGCTTGCCCAAGTCTGCCACCTTTGTCCAGCACCAGGATCATGCCTGGAGCAACCATCAAGTCGACTTCATTTTGCTGTGTCGCTCTGGCAAAATACAGCTAATTTCACCATTGAAGTGCATTTATGAAGTAAAAGTTCAACTGGTACATGCCTTTGCTATAATGTCACGCAAACAAATAATTGTTTTAGGTGCTTATCTTGTTCAATTTAGAAGAAATGCACAGCATTCCTCCTTCCTGATTTCCTCCCTGTTTACGCGCTCCCGGAGCACCGAGTCCGCAGATACTTTTGAAATACAGCTGATTTGACCATTAAAGTGCATTTATTAAGGAAAAATTAAACCGAGACACACCTTTACTATAATTTCGAGCAAGCAATTGTTTTTAGGTTGTTATCTTGTTAAATTTCCAATAAATGTACAGTGAGTCGTCCCTCTGCGCGCTCCTGCTTCTGCAAATCTGTTTTTGAAATGCAGCTGATTTGACCATCAAAGTGCATTTATTAAGGAAAAGTTAGACTGAGACACATCTTTGCTATAATTTCAGGCAAACAAATACCGTACTTTTCGGCATATAAGTCTCTGTTTTTTTACTCATTTGAATGTCCTGCGGCTTATACGTCGAAGCGTCATATTTATGGATTTTTTTCCCACATTTTTAGACCCATTTTTGGCTCGGATATCGCCGTTTTTCATTTTGGCCAAAAAATGGTGCAGTGCCACTTTTGTCCGCTAGGGGGACACTTCCAGAGAGTACACCGACCGTTTCTAGCTCATGTGTCCGAAAAAAGCCTCCTCTGCTCGGATTGACTCTGTCGCTGCCCGGCCTCCTGCTCTGGGGCTAACCACTGTTAGCTGTGTTGTTAGCTGTGTTTTTTAGCAAGATAACTCATAAACCACACAGCGGATTTTCTTGAAACTTACAGAGCGTAATTATTTGGTGGTCATTTACAAACTGTTAGCTGCAGAAAATTTTCAGAGCTAAAAAAAATTGCTCTTTTAGCTTTGTTGTTAGCGGTATAGCAAACGGATACCTACTGTTTAGATAAACAGCTCTTAAACCACTCGACAGATATTTTTAGGCTTTCAGAGTGTAATTATATGGGTTTCATTTACAAACTGTTGCCCTGTATAAGACATTTGAGATTAAATTCAAATTTTTATTCGTTGTTTAGAGACGGAATCGTCTCGTTGGCTTCGGTTTTATTTCCGTTTAGATTGTTATAAATCATAAACCACTCGGCAGATATTTTTTTAGCTTACAGAGTGTAATTATATGGGTTTTCATTTACAAACTGTTGACCTGTAGAAGACATTTGAGATAAAATTCTATTTTTTATTATTTATTTTAGTAGCGCACGCGACCGTTTGGAAGACGTCAAACCGAAACAATTTAAATCTAGCTGATTTTACCATTTCGTGAATTGATTAAGGAAAGGTTGAGCTCAGGAACCCTTGTGCTATAATGTCAGCTAAGAAATATATTTTTTCTCAGCAAAGAAATAATTGTTTTTACCGTGTTAATCTTGTAAAGTCCTTCCATGCTGGTTTGCTTCTGTGGCCGCCATTTTCAGCAGGGCAAATGAGGCGCTGACGTGTCGCGTAGCGGTGACGCATAATAGATGCGACTTATAGGGCGAAGCGGCTTATTTATGGATTTTTTAAAAATTATTCCCAATAAATGGACAAAGCGGCTTATACACAGAAGCGACTTTTCCGCCGAAAAGTACGGTAATTGTTTTTAAGTATTAAACTAGAGAGGAGTGGTGGCGCAGTGGTTAGACGGTGGGCCTATGATCGGAAGATCGCCGGTTCAAGCCCCTACCGACAACATAAAAAAAAATGTTGGTGGAAAAAGGTGAAACACCCATACCTGCCTCCACCCTCATTTGCCCCACTCTGGGCCCCTGAGCAAGGCCCTTAACCCCCAACATCTGCTTCCTAACAGGTCTCTCTTGAAAATGAGTTCTCGTGGCTCAATGAGACTACCTGAATAAATAAAGGGTAAAGGAAAAAAAAACCTTGTTAAATTCCTGTTACAGTCCTCCTGTGCACAATCCCGCAGCCGCCATTTGGCAGCCAATCAATTTTTGGCACAACACCGGCCCACGTTTCCAGGTTGTCAGCGGTGATGCGTAACAAACGTGATGCGTCAGCGGTGACGCATAATAGATGCAACGTATAAGGCCAAGTGACTTATTTATGCTTTTTCCCCTTTATTAGACATATTTGGACTGATGCTATTTATTTACAGCACAATACTGTACTTGTGAAACAAAGAGCTAGAGTTGATCTCCAATGGTCACTGTGCAAAAGGCAGGGTACAGTATACCCCTCACAAGTCCACCTGGACAAAAAAAAAATTTCTGATGTTTTATAAGAAATTATATGATCTCCTTAGATTATTTACCCATGAAAGGTTACATGTTTCTTCTTCAAACATAAACAGTGATTGTTTTGGTACATCTGAAGACCCTTTCCCCCATTTTACCACCCAGATCGAGCCAGAGAACACAACAACACAGCAGGGGAGGGGGGTCTTACAGCTCACTACAATGTTTATTTTCTCTCATAAATGGTAAAGAATACAGATATGTTCATATGAGGGTGTTATTCAGGTTAATAAAACATATTTAATGTCCATGTCTCTGTAGGTTACAAGTCTTTGTTGCTCCAGTTTAGTGAGCCGATTTGTATGCATTGTGCAGATGCGTCATTGATTTTGTTTGTGTCTTCCTTTGCCGATTGCTTCGTTTTCCATCAATAAACAGGATTGTTTCTCTTAAGAGTGCTGTGGGAAAACTAATGGCCTGTAATGGACCATAATGGATTATGGTTAGTGTCCCTTTCATCTTTGAGAAAATTGCCCTCAGAAAGCTAAAAACATATGCTAACACACAAAAAAGTGTAACCTTGTTGAGGAATAGTTCTTGCTGTGGTGTTGGTTCGTTTTGTTGTTGTTTTTTTGTTTGTTTTTTGCTGCACATCACAGACTGAATCGCTTTCTTTAGTTTTGCTGGTTTGATGGCATTTTATGGGGTGAGGGATTTGAATCTCTTTGGGCATCACTTTTTTGTTATTTCTAATTACTGCTTTGGGGTTTTATTCATGACCACTTGCTGCATTCCAGGGCGGTTGTCTGACATGTCGTTGTACTGGATAGCAGAACAAATTCAAGAACTTTATTTCTAAATTACTTTTTTTTTTTGTTAAAGATCAAACAAATTGATCCAGAAGATGTTCAACTATATCATGATTCTGAGCATTAATGCATCTTAGAAATGACAAATCCTTGTTCATAAAATTGACCACACAACCTTTGTTGAAACATTTGTATTAATGTTGTATATTTCTTTTTGATTCAATAAATAATATTACTGTAGTTGTTTCAAAACAGAGCGCATAATTGAGTAAATAATTAACATGTTATGATTATAACTATTGCATTTTATTATCAGCTGATCATTGGGCACAATTAGGATGATGACATAGATGGTATACTAAATGGTAAATGGAGCTTATTTATATAGCGCTTTCTAGCCCCCTGTGAGGAGCCCCAAAGCGCTTTACAATACCAGCCATCCACCCATTCATACACGCATTCATACACCGGTAGCGGCAGACTGCCATGCAAGGCGCCTTTCCAGTCCTACCGGGAGCAACTCGGTAATATATATACATATATATATGTATATATAACAATACCAAATAACAAATACTAGTGTATTTGCTATTGTAAACATAAAGAATATAGAAGAATGTAGTATTTTGAAAGCTCTTGTGTGTGACGTGAAGCTTGCTTGTGAGATTTCTAACATTTTGAAACGGTTCCATCTTCATCCACGCTTTTTATTTATATTTATTTATTTTTTGTAGGTTTTAGTGGGCTGTCATCCTCCTAAACACGCAGACAATGTGCTGAATCATGGCCAGCGTTCCTGTGGCCAGAACACTGTCTGGTCAGCTCAGGGGAATGTTACACATCACAGACTGAGAATGCAATGAACCAGTTTATGAACATCAGTGCTGGTGAAGATTCTCAGTCGTCCAGGACATAATAAAATCAGAAACAAGCGCTCAATACAAAAACAACTGGACTTTATTTGTTGCAGACAACTCACAACTTTTTGTTGTCAGTGTTCTTTTCATTTATTTACTCCTTTTTTGGTTTGCTATGACTTGTCGATAATTTGCCATCAGTTATATCATGTTGTGTCTATGCAAAGTGAACTTAACTGCTTATAGGAATTATTTGCTTTTAATTTTTACTTAAACATACCAGATATTTAGTTAAAAACTGAGAATTACTCACAAATGAAGGGAAACGGTCAAATCCGAAATTTTTTACCATTAGGCTGGAAAAAAACAAGTCAGTGCTTTAGCGAAGTGTCCACAAAAAAATCACATATCTACCGTATTTTCCGGCGTATATGTCGCTCCGGAGTATAAGTTGCATCAGTTTTTAAAAAAGCATCATGAAGAGGAAAAAAACATATACTGTAAGTCGCTTCAGTCAATAAGTCACATTTATTATGTGTCGCCGCTGACCCGTCATGTTTATTATGCATTTATTTAATGGTCAAAACAGCTTAATTTCATTTGGGCAGCGCCATCCATCCATCCATTGCAGCCAGAGCTGCTAGCTCTCCAGCGTTTCTCTTCTTGCACCAGCTGAGTGAAGTGAGCGTGCATGGGAGGACTCACTGTTGCAATTCTTCGAAATTTTAAGTGTCAGACAAAAATTGCTTTATGAATATGGAAAAAAAATGTATATAAGTTGCTTTGACGTATAAGTTGCAGGACTGACAAATCTATGCAAAACACTGCGACTTACAGTATAAGCCGTAAAATACAGTATAAAAACTAAAGGCTGTTACTATTTGTTCATATTAATGAAGTTTTTCAACTCATGCTTGGCAGTAAGTTTTCTTAAAGGAATTTATCTTCACTGGTTTTGTGAAGGCTAATCGCCTTCATTAGGTTGAGACTGAATTTATTTATTAACCTTTATTTAAACAGGCAAATCCTATTGAGATCACAGATCTATTTTTCAAGGGAGGCCTGGGCCTGAAGCAGCCTGACATGCATGTTTTTTTGTTGTTTTTTTGTCTGTGGGAGGAAACTGGAGTACCCGGAGAAAGCCCACACAAGCACAAGAAGAACATGCAAACTCCATGCAGAAAGACCCCAGGTCCAACTGGGGATTGAACCCAGATTGAACCTTGCTGTGAGGCAACAGTGCTAACCACTGAGCCAGTGTTGAAGGTTGTTGGAAAGAGGTCAGGCTTACTTTTAGTACTTTGAAGCACAGCAACTTTTAGTACTTTGAAGCACAGCAGCACTTCATCATTCTGTGTTCTATACCTAAATACGGATGGACAATCATTCATAGAGCTGTCCATAAAATAAAACTTAAACCATGCGCTCAGTAAGCAATCTGCTTCAGAAGTTTTAAGACTAGAGATCAGATTTTTATGAACACCTTAAACTTTTTAGCTCCTAGCCCAAAATGGTTGGTAGATTCTTCCTGACACTGTCACTGTGGTTTAATGAGAACCACAGCCAGCATGTCTCTTTCAGTTCTGTAACTGGTGCTGTACCACCCCCTTCTGGTTGGGAAGATGCAACCTGCAAATGTACATGTGGCAACATTTGTTTTGCATGCTTAGAGGAGAAAATGTTTTGGTTAAAGACCTTTTTCTTTGACTGTTTGGTACCAAGCATCATTGTTGATAGTTTGGCAAACTAGAAGTTTAATTATTTTACTTCCTGTACAGTAAATGTTCTCTTTAACTTGCATTGTGCTTTTTTATGTTTTCCTGTAACTTCTGTACAGTAATTATTTTTTAAAGCCCTCAGATTGCAGGTTTTTGTGGATTAGTCATGTGAGAGTCATTCAGGCCACAGAGCAGCTGCAGAAGTTTTAAGTTCATATCTAGTGATATAATTAGTTACAGAGCTGGAGGTGAAGATTTTATATAAAAATTTAAAAAAAATCTCAAGCTGTGTTGTAATGTCGTCCCAAGAATCAACTTAACAAGAGTGTAAAAGAAACTTAACTGAAGTATTTTTCGTATTCGTAAATCTCAAACTGAACCGGAAGACTCACCAAAAATGAACTAGGAGGAAAATCAACACAAGCTTATTAGGGCAGCTGCAAGGACTTTGGTGGGCTGTAATTCCTCTAAATGCAGTTTGGGACTTATCACGACTCAAAATCCTCTTAAAAGTTCGGTCAGGGCAATTAGTGGGGCCATTTCATACTCACCTAAAGAGCTTAAAATAAATTAATTTGTTGAGTAACCATACACATTTTATTCTGTCTGATTGGGTTGCAACATATTAGGTGTTATTGGTAATGAGGTGATTTGAAATGCTAAAAGAAACCTGGATTAGCATTTTTCACATTAGTACGCAGCACATTATGCTGTCAACATGTAAATATGCTTGCTTATATGAATACTATTTTTTTCAGTAATATGTGTTCAGTGTTAGGTCATCAGTTGTGTATGTTTTAATTTGTTGCATTAGCAGGTAATTTTCAACACTGTGCATTTTTAAATGTCAGGTTCTGACTCTCTACTGAGTTTATCAGATACAGACTGTACAAAGGTCAGCATTAGTAACTTAAGAAGCTGCCATCTATTTCCCCAGCAAAGAAATCTAATTAACAAAATGTTACCAGACTATTGAGTGACTCAAATGAAAACTTGTTTTTTTTTCTCTCTCTATTAGAGTAGTTTTAGTTTCTTAAATTATTGCATGAGTATGTATACCGATACCGTACCTAAAGTTTGTCAAATATACAATTTAAAAGAAACTTAGATGTTTCCCCTCAGCTTTATGAATTGGGTTGACTGAAATTCACAAGTTTTTCTTTAAACCTTTAGTTCTGATTGACGTGGCATTGTTAATATTTGGTTAATGACTGGATAAGCTTTTTTGTAAACAGGTATGCATATTTAGTAGTGTTTCAACCAGGAGATGTCAGTGTAGACCAACTCATACACCTGGGGCCTCATGTACAAAGACTTGCGTGGATTTCTTACTGAAAAGTGACGTACGGTCAAATCCAGAAAAGTGTCTACGCACAAAAAAGTCCAGATTTATCAAACTGTACGTACACCGGAATCCACGCACATTCCTTTTGTACATCACAACCACCGTGGAATTGAGCGCACATGAGAGAGTGGCCGACTCCGCCTTTGACACGCCTCCGTATAAATATGCAAAGTCATTCAAATATGCCATGCACGACAGGAATGTCGTCTCTGCTCCATTGCAAATCATGTTGAAACGTGGAAAAAAGAGGAACTTCACGGACTGTGAACAGGAGACACTACTGAGTGAGGTGGAGGCACGGAAAAAGGTTTTATATGGCACGCTCAGCGCAAAACAAACCGTCCACTTTTAAATAAGAAGTTGACCAAGCTATACTCACATGCCTACTTATGGCGCAGTGGTTAGCGTGCTTGCCTTTCGTCCCAAAGGTCATGAGATCGACTCCCGCATGGTACAATGTTTTCTTTTTTTTTTTTTCATTCCAGATTTAAATACACATGAAAACTATTTACAAAACAAGAAATCGTCTGCTTCCTTTCATTTCATGTATTGTTTTATTTCTTGTTGTGTTATTTAAATAGTTTTCCTATGTTCTTTAAATCTGAAAAAAAAGGGTTGTTTCATGCGGGAGTCGATCTCATGACCTTTGGGACGAAAGGCGAGCACGTTACCCACTAACCTAAACGTAGGCATGTTTGTATAACCGGTTAACTTCTTATTTAAGGAAATCACATCTCATTGTTGTCAATATTGTTGCCACTATTTGGCGCATGCTTTTATATCCACTCGTCTAATTGCGTCCATGTGGATGTAATAATCGTTAATCATGTGTGTTTGGTGGGATTTATGATTGTTTTCACATCATGGACATAGTTTCTCGGAATCACCTGTAAGTGTCGCCAAAGGAACAATGACCACAGAAACGTGCGTACGCCAGCAGGGGAGCTTGCTTGGAAATGTACTTGGATGCGCAGATATTCACGTTCATTTCAGTTTTGATACATACGGGGTTTTGCGTGGAAAGTGACGTGCGCACGGTTTTTGTGCGCAAGCACGGTTGATACATGAGGCCCCTGAAGTCCTATTGTCTGGTTCAGGTATGGTTTATTTGTCATATGCAAAATCAACACAAGGTCAACAATGCAATGAAATGCAGAGAATGAGAAGAACTGTCTCGACTCGTCCAAAAAAAAAAAAAGAAGCATGCAGCAAAAATACAAAAAACAATGCACCAAAAGTGTGTGTGTGGGGATACAGGTCCTTCTCAAAACATTAGCATATTGTGATAAAGGTCAGTATTTTCCATAATGTAATGATAAAAATGAAACTTTCATATATTTTAGATTAATTGCACACCAACTGAAATATTTCAGGTCTTTTATTGTTTTAATACTGATGATTTTGGCATACAGCTCATGAAAACCCAAAATTCCTATCTAAAAAAATTAGCATATTTCATCCGACCAATATAAGAAAAGTGTTTTTAATACAAAAAAAGTCAACCTTATGTTCAGTTATGCACTCAATACTTGGTCGGGAATCCTTTTGCAGAAATGACTGCTTCAATGCGGTGTGGCATGTGTGTGGTCGCTGCTGGTGGGGTTCTTCCGGTTCTCCTCTATGGTCGGATCTGGGGGGTGGGTGAGTGGCTCGTCCTGTTCGGGTGGCCCTGGGGGCTCCGCGCTCGGGGTCCTTCTTGAGGTCTTGGGCTCTGGTCCCCCCTTTGTCTGCCTCGGGTCTTGGGGGTCGGGTCTCTGCTGCTTCGCGGTCGCTATTGAATGTTCTATTAGAGAAGCCTTATACTGTACACTTATGCATGCTCACAACCACACACAAATAGATGCAGGGATGTATATGTGGGTATCGTATGTAGATATGTAGATGTATATATGACTGCATATGCATGTAAATGTATGTATGTATATATATGTAGGATTAGGTATATATATTTATAGAAATCTACTGCAAAGCCATGAATATTCTAAGTCTTTTATACATATGTATTTTGTTGTTGTGTTCTGTCATGTTCTTTGCAGGTTTACAGACAGTGGTCGGGTGTATTTGCCTTCATCTTGTGCTTTCTTTGTGTATATTTATTATATTTTGTAGTCTTACTTTTCGTCTTTCCTTTCTTTCTATCCTATTTTTAAAAAGAAATCATAATGGTGTGAAGAGGATGGCTGTAAGGTGAGAAGGGAGGCCATCTATAAATATATATACGTATATAAAAAAAATTTTTTTTTTACTTTATACAGTAATGCAATAGATTTTGCTATTTTTATTAAGTATTTTACATGAGATTTCCATGTCAGCCTCTCATCAATAACAACACCCCAAAATTTTATTTTGTTAACTATGAATTTCAATGCTGTCAATTTTAAAGTTGTTTAAAGTTAAAACTATTAATATTGACAAAGTTGAGAATTTTATGTTCATTTGATGATTTCATTTTTTTGAAGGCTAAATGCAAACAAAAGGTGAACATTAAAGCTCCACTGACATGATTTTTTAACTTTTCAAAAAATGGCACAACATATATAAATATTAAGATTGACCCCTGACCGTTTTTGCTAAAATAATGTTAAATGAATGAAAATTTCTCTCAAGAATAGTTTAAAATTAGCGCTGTTTTTTTACACGGTAAATACGGGTTTTCCGGTCACGTGTTTGTGACGTCAGATAAAGGAATTTGCTCCAAGCGCACATTGAATACTATGTAGAAATATATAAACGCATCCGTCGAATTTAGCCATCTAAAACTGTAGATATTAGCGATTTAGCTCCAGTTCGTGAAGCAGAAGTTATTTTGAGTGATAAAAAACAAGGAGCAATGTTTCATTTCTCCGTGTTGTTTGTTGTTATTTCAGGAAATGTTGCACATTCAAGAATTGAGCACCAGATGTCAGCAAAGCTACCGTGAACTCTTACAGAGCTCTGTAATGGAGAAATATCTAAACGTATCCGTCGAATTTAGCCATTTAAAACATCAGATATTAGCGATTTGGCTTAAGTCCATGAAGTAGAAGTTATTTTGAGTGATAAAACACAAGGAGCAATGTTTCATTTCTCCGTGTTGGTTGTTTTTATTTCAGGAAATGTTGCACATTCATGAAGTGAGCCCTTGGCTGACATCTGGTGCTCACTTCATGAATGTGCAACATTTCCTGAAATAAAAACAACCAACACGGAGAAATGAAACATTGCTCCTTGTGTTTTATCACTCAAAATAACTTCTACTTCATGGACTTAAGCCAAATCGCTAATATCTGATGTTTTAAATGGCTAAATTCGACGGATACGTTTAGATATTTCTCCATTACAGAGCTCTGTAAGAGTTCACGGTAGCTTTGCTGACATCTGGTGCTCAATTCTTGAATGTGCAACATTTCCTGAAATAACAACAAACAACACGGAGAAATGAAACATTGCTCCTTGTGTTTTATCACTCAAAATAACTTCTACTTCATGGACTTAAGCCAAATCGCTAATATCTGATGTTTTAAATGGCTAAATTCGACGGATGCGTTTATATATTTCTACATAGTATTCAATGTGCGCTTGGAGCAAATTCCTTTATCTGACGTCACAAACACGTGACCGGAAAACCCGTATTTACCGTGTAAAAAAACAGCGCTAATTTTAAACTATTCTTGAGAGAAATTTTCATTCATTTAACATTATTTTAGCAAAAACGGTCAGGGGTCAATCTTAATATTTATATATGTTGTGCCATTTTTTGAAAAGTTAAAAAATCATGTCAGTGGAGCTTTAAGTTATTTGTCCAGTTTGTAGTTTTTCTGAGGCTTTTATATTGTTTATATCAATATCGAACTATATCGTTATCGACCGAAATTAATATATCATGATAAACGTTTTGGCCATATCATCCAGCCCTAATGTATTTTGGTTTTATTTGTGCTTGAAGAAAATAAAATACTGTCCAGACATTGATAAAGGCTCAAGGTTCTTTGAACAATAGATAGACTGGAGTCTGGAAAATTGTGAAATTTACAAGCTGAAGTTGTGTAGGGAAGGACCCTGTGAATTACTGTACTTTCTGTTCATTCTTATTTAAGGACATCATAGTGTCATGATCGCATCTTTTTGATGAATGAATTGTAGTTGTTTGTGACACAGTACGTAAGTTTTCTGAAGGAGTAACAATGCCGGTATATGAAGTTCTGATTGTGACCAGAAGATGGTGGTGGTGATTACTTTTTCAGTTCAGCTCTTTGGTAATCTGAGCCACAGTTGTTGTAGTTTTTCCTCCCTTGTACTAAAAGTCTTCTCTGATTGTTTGACTAACTCGGAAAAAGACAAATTTCCAAGCTGCTGTTGGTATCAATCTGGATAATCTAACACAGACTCCATATAGTATGCATGTAGAGAAGAGCAACCATGATTGCAGGGACTGTTTTCCTCCAACTGTAAATAGCTTGTAGTACACAACTGTCTATCAGTGTTGGTTTTAAGCTGTACCCATGATAAACCTGCTTTCATCACAGATTTAGACTAGTGACGTTGAGCCATCTTTAATCCACTCACAGCTCTTTCCTCTTGTCTTCGCTTGTAATCCGATACGAGTGGAAGCAGGACACTGGGCCAAGCTGTATAACTTATTGTTTCCACATACTGTATTGATTTGATGAACTCCCCTTGACCTCAAATAATTGACGTAAAGACAAGGAACAGTATAAATCTTTTAACTCGGGCTGTGCGTGTGTGTCTTTCTCACTTCAGTTGATTGTAATTTACTAACCATTTTCTGATGATGACTGTACCATCGGCAAAACCTTTAGATTTCAGGAGGACCACTTTTTAATTACCAAATTGTAACTTCTGCACAACTCTGCAGAAGTTAAAAAATAAAATTACATGTTTACAAAATACTTTTGTGGAACCACAAATTGATCCACTATAAAGCAATTTTTTAAAACAGATTTAAAGTCTGCAATGCAAATAAAGATGATTTGAGTTTATTTGACCAATATGTCACCAAGACACTAAACACAGGTGATGTAGGAGGTAAATGAGAACAGCTGACTCATATTTTGGTAGTATGTGTGTCTTCTTCTCAATAAGTGTAAGATATTTAAATGAAAACTGTTTGTAAATTGATGTTTCATTGGCACAAACATCACTGAACAAGTCACCAAGGAAAATAACTGTTTTTTTTTTTTGTTTTTTTTTGTGAGGTGACATTATGATACCTTTACAAGGGTTTCAGTATCAAAGAAGCACATTTTCTGGAGAAGGTATTATCCATTAATTGAAGGTAGTGTAATAGACTATATGCCACGGGCTTCCGTTCCAGCACTCCCGCAGTCATTACCCAGACGGCGCACTTCCGGTTAGCGGGAAAGACACGAACATAAATGACTACCGGTAAATATAATTAATAAAACATCTGCATACACACCAATAATAACTATACACATATAAAACCATATAAAATTATGGCGACGTTCCCCCTATGGATAGCCGCGATAAATCTTTGCCGAAACCCCCCCTCGGAACAGCTGTTCCCACCGGTGGGCGGACACAACGGTACTCTAGTGCCGGTAGCGCGCAGCCGCTTCCCGTTTTGGGTCGTTGTCATGGTCTGCTACTAAGAGCTAACGCTAGCAACAATGGCAGTGGATGGGACCCGGAAGTGGCGGATGTGTGTTGCATTTTACCGGAAGTATGTCACGACCCCCCGTGGCATATAGTCTATTGTCTTCAACTGATTGTGTATTGACATTTGAGTAAGATGTAGCCCTTTAAGGTCTCAGTCAGGGCCCTTTTCTTCTTATTTTTATTTTTATTGCTGCCGTTAGCATTACTCCTGTTGTGTGCTGCTTGCAATGGAATGCTGTGTGTTCTTTGGAAACTAATCCTCTTAATACCAGGTTTCACCCCACATTATTCAAACCTGATGTTCACACACCCATCAAAACTTGTGTAACTTGGATCTTTTGCCTACTTATGTGTGTCAGGGAGATGTTCTAAAAAAGGGGGGCGCTTCTTGATCCACAGCCCTGTCCCATCAATACTCTAGGCTAGCTGTGAGGAAGAATAAAGAAATTGCTTCATGTATGGAGTGTGTGAATCTTTTTAGGACTGATTTATAATATCTCTTTAAGCTGCGACTAGTTGGTGCACAGCATTTGTGGGGGGAGTCTACAGAATTTCTCATGACATTGACTATAGTTCTCAAATTCCTTGTTTAAGTCAGAGGTTTACAGTCTTGTCACAGGAATTTTGAACGTTCCGTTTTCGTTCAAAATACCGTATTTTCCACTGTACACGTTGCTCCACCTATAAGTTGCATCAGTCCAAATACAGTGAGGAAAATAAGTGTTTGAACACCCTGTGTCTTTGCATGCTCTCCCACTTATAAATCATGAAAGGGTCTGAAATTTTCATCTTAGTTGCATGTCCACTGTGAGAAATATACCGGTAATTTAAATAAATAAAAAATCCAGAAATCACAAGGTATGATTTTTAAAAAATAATTTATTTGTGTTTTACTGCTGCAAATAAGTATTTGAACACCTGAAAATCAATGTTAATATATGGTACAGTAGCCTTTGTTTGCCATTACAGAGGTGTCAGGTTTAAACCCCAAACATTAT
Source organism: Garcialebias charrua (assembly GCA_038048925.1). Taxonomy (NCBI): domain Eukaryota; kingdom Metazoa; phylum Chordata; class Actinopteri; order Cyprinodontiformes; family Rivulidae; genus Garcialebias; species Garcialebias charrua. The sequence goes on from JBBPBX010022143.1 coordinate 24,360, forward strand.
TAAAACACCACACTGTAAAACAGAGAAGACACAAGAGATGAGTACCTTTTTCTTGCAAGGAGAGCGGCTAACCCACTCTGTTTATTTTCTGCTCTCCTTTGCCTTTTATTGAGTTTAGGAATGCCCTGGTTACATTTGTCTCACCGCTAAAGGAGGGGGGAAAAACCGGTTGAGACTGATTCACAAATAGGTACACGTCAACACATAGCTATATGTCAACATATAGGTACACGTCAACATGTTGAACAACATTCTTCCAGATGTAGTGGAAAACAACTGCACTATTTCCACAGCCAGTTTGCTCCAGGGTATGTTGCCGGTCGAACAGGTTTCCTGCACACAAACTAATCACAGGCATTAGTGAAAATAAGAACACATGTTGTCTACTTTTAAGAGGGATTAGTTTAAACAATATAAATGTGATAATATGTATTTACAATAAACCCAACATTTCCCTCCTGTTTATCACATTTGCAGGTTCTCCAGTCGCTCAATAACGTCTTCAATAGATTTTCTGCTATGAGGTCATCTACAATAAATGTTTACACTCAGAGGTTAACCCTTAGTTGCCTGGACAAGGGTTATCATCATCTGAGTCCAGGGCAGAATTAGGTTCAGGAAAGTGGATCTCATAATCAGTTAAATCATCAGTATTTTCATTAACAGGAAGCAGCGTGTACAGCTGCTTTTCCAGGGGAGCAATAGCTGTGTTAATAAGGCGATTAAACATCGTTTTAAAAATTGGAATACAACAACATCCACACAAAATCAGGATTGCTGCAAGCACTGCTATGGAGACAAAGATGGAGGATATGATATGAGGCCACTCCATCTGCCAAAATACTCCCCAAAGGGATCCCACATGGAGGTGTCAACCCCAGAATGGTCTTTCATTTTGACACTAAGTGCACGCAGTCCATTCAAAACTTTGGTCAGGTTGCCATCTGTTGCCGTGTTGTTGGGCACAAGAGTGCAACCTTGTTGACCAAAGATGGCACAAACTCCGCCTTTTCTCTGCCAACACCATGTCCACCGCAATGCGGTTCTGGAAAGCCATTTAAAGAGGTAGCTGACAACTGCTCATGTACCGCCTCAAATCCAGCCACAGTGTAGTTGCTCAATCTCTGAATGTTGTAGTGGATGCAATTGATTGACCAGTAGTGTTCTGAGGCAGTCTGTCAAAAAGTCTCTCATCCCCACACCACCACCAGATGTCACTGCGAGACTGTGGTTTAAATTTACTTTTAACTGTGATAACTGTTTCACAAACATTTCTGACCCTTAAAAAATATAAGTGCTCTCCCTTTTAACAAAATTTATTTGTATATTTACAGGCAATGTATTTTTATTAGCCCTATACATAAAAAGCAAAAATGCTATAATCAACCAAGTCATAGAACTTAAATATCTTTAGTTTCTGAAACAACATGTTTGATGGATATCTATAATTTTATTTTATTTTTATTTTTATTTTCTATCAATGATGACACCCAGGAACTTTACCTCACTAACTCTATGAATCTCAATTCCATCTACTGTAAATGGTGCATCAACATTCCTTTTACTATTACTGAATATCATGTAAAATGTTTTTTCCAAATTTAACGATAATTTATTTAGGTGAAACCAATTTTGTATTTTACAAATTCTGTCTGTATCTTTTCCAACAATCGTTCAATGTCATTACCCAAACAAAATGTTGTGTCATCGACAAATAAAACACATTTAAGGAGTTCTGACACATCTACCAAGTCATTCACATATAGATTAAATAACTTGGGTCCAAGTACAGAACCCTGCGGCACTCCACATGTAATGTTACAAAGTTCAGATCTGACATCATTTATTTGAACAAATTGTTTTCTTTCTTTCAAGTAACTATTAACCCATTGTAATGCTGGCCCTCTAATACCATACCTATACAGCTTTTCAGGAAGAATTTTGTGGTCAATAGTATCAAATGCCTTCTTTAGATCAACATAAATACTAACGCAACTCTTTTCTGGTCAACAGCAGTTGGTATTTGTTCTATTAATTCAATAAGGGCCATTGATGTTGAAGTAAATCCATATTGGCTGTTACTTAATATATTCTGTTTAATGATAAATCCATCCAATCTAGTTGCAAATAACTTCTCCAAATTTTGGAAAACTGTGGTAACAACGATATTGGTCTATTAACACGCATTTTTACCAATAAGATTAGAAATGCTACGGCTGTTAAACCTTTATTTTGGTCTGTGGTCCTCATAATGCTGAAACTAGGTTTTCTTCCTAGTAGCTCACAGAGTTGTGGACAATCTTCACCGATTTGAGATGACTGTATACTATAAATACAGCCCCCTTTGTACAACGGGCTCCCTCTGTGAGCTGAATGAAGAATACCTAATTTCAGTTCTAATTTCCTATTTTATTTAAACTGTATACCAAATTATGAGGATCACAAAACACAAAAGTACAGTTTAGGCGAAGTTTAGGCAAAAGTAGCTAATAAAAAGTCTATTTTAGTCATTTTTGCTCTCAGCAATCAGTTTATTCATCCTTGTTTTGAATCATAAGTTTGCAATGGCTTAAGTGGACCTACACAAAAATTTTTGAATAAGAGTTGAATCCATAAGTTGTGTATAGTTTTCCCACTAATCCTACCATCCCTCCTGTTGAGACATGAGTTTTTCCATGGCTCAATATTGCTGTGCATTTATAGAGATTTTTTGGTAGGATTGGTTTGTTTTCAGGACAAGTGAAAAGACCATCTGTTTGTTTGGCTCCTTTTGAGAGCCACATTTTTTTTGTTCATTTAGAGGTACTTGTTGCTGCATTTCTTCCTGTTTACTGCTTGCAAATCTTGCACCACCCTCCAGCCGGAAGAGGGTGGGGCCTTTTTTACTGGAAAAATAGGCGTGTTACAAGGTGAGTCATAGCATTCCACAAGCACTCCTGCTTTTAGTAAATCTTTTATCACTGGACTCTGTGTCATCAAACGGGTTTATTCACTAAACTCTTGGTCATGTGTTCATTCAGTTTGCACTACTTCTCATATTTGCACTAATGTTTGTATTACATTACTGCCTATAGTCATACTACTGTTTACATTCACTGTTTACATTTATTAATACTGTTTACATTTATTACTACTGCTTTACATTTACACTACTTTTATCTATACTACTGCAGATACATATACAGCATTCTCTGACTACCCTTATCTAAGGATGCCAAATGTGCCTTATGTGCCTCACTGCATATGTCACTTTGCCTCTATACCAACATCAACTACCTCATACATATACTGTGTACATTAACTTATATGCTGCTGTGCCACTCTTTGCAAATGTCAATGCTAGAAACTTCAGTTTATTTTATAGATTTACGTTTTTATACTTTTCATACTACTATGCAAAAACTCAGGACAGTATTACACTTTTATTATTTCATTTTATGCTTATGTGTTCCATAAATTCCATGATAGCCATTGACATAGTTTTGTTTTCTAAATCCATATTGACTCTCACTCAAGATATTTTGTTTTTCAATGAATTCATCTAATCTTAGCACAAATAATTTTTCTAAAATCTTCGAAAACTGTGGCAATAGGGATATTGTTCTATAGTTGTTGAATATACCTTTATCACCATCTTTAAAGAGAGATACTATTTTAGCAGTTTTCATATTTTCTGGAAATGTTCCTGTCGAAAATTATAAGTTACATATATATGTAAATGGCTTAACGATATGACTCATGATATTCTTCACAAGCTTCATGTCCATATCAACCCAGCCTTTGGATCTCTTGTCTGAAAAAGTTTTAACCACATTCATTAATTCTTCTTTGTCGATTTTCTTAAGAAAAATACTATTTATACAGTTAATAATTGAGTGGTTCACTGTATCATTTACCTTAGGTATTGTATCTGCAAGGACTGATCCAACATTCACAAAGTATTGATTACATCCGTTTGCAATTTCAATGTCGTCATGAATTTCATCATTATCCTTTACAAAATGTTTTGAAATACCCATCTTTGACCTATGGTTCTTCAAAACATCATTCATCACTCGCCATGTAGCTTTCATATTTTCGATATTTCGATAGGATTTTACAACTTTTCACTGACGTTTTTCTCTTTCTGTTCGGGTTGAAGCGGCTGCTTCAACAACGCGCCCGGACAGAAAAGGCTGTGACACAAAACGTGCGTGGTGACGTCGTTGTTACGCAGCGCTCACTCCAGCAGCGGACGTTAGCGGTTGCAGGCTAAAAGTTAAGCTAGTCTCCAAAGTGCGTTAAGTTTTCGCTTCAAAACGGGTCAAATGAGTGCTCATGACCGTCAGAATGTGACTGAACAAAGTTTCACAAGCGAAGAGAAAGCAGACGACATCACTGATGAGAGGAAAGACTAACGTAGTTCGGTTTTGTTAAACTGCAGGCTTCTTCTGCAGCGAGTCCCACTCGGTTTCTTTATTTTTCAAAACGTGACGGACAGTCGTTCTAACTAGCTGTGGAAACATCTAACTTGTTTAATCTGAAGAGTTTCCACTCGATAGAATATGATGAGAGTCAGAAGATGAAGAATAAAGTTTGAGCCAACGTTTCCCTGAAACTACGACGTAAACAAACAGCCCCAGCGCTGCATGTTTTTTATTTATTTATTGAAAACAAAACGGATTCATCAGAATAAAAAGAAAGAAAAACACTGAATGAAAGGGAACAAAATGTAATTGAATATTTGGGGGTAATATTCTCTTTCTTGTCCTATACATGACCTGTAAAATACTACGCTCAACCAAATCATAACATTTTAATAATTTCAATTGATGAAATAATATTTTTGTTGGGTGACCATAGCACTTCCTAATAATAATTCTTACAGCTTTTTTTTTTGCAAAACAAAAATAGGATTTGTAAAAGCTTCGCACGCCTTTCCCTAAACCCCAACACAACAGACCAAATACGGAACAACCATTACATCACACAACATATTCAAAAATCTGTCACTCAAAAACTATTCCACTTTATACAATAATATAATCGATTTCGCCATTTTTCTCCCATCTGTGGTTGTGGTCGGATCCAGTCTTGAAGAGCACGCTCACCATTCCACACAACTAAATTCCAAAATTCTTTTCAGTCAACACACTCCTCAGCCAAGCCCCTCTGAAATATCAATCTCATGTCACCTCTACAAATCAATCCTGCCTAGAGACATAAAACCAGTTTGTGATTTGTTTCTCAACTGAGAACTGAAAAACTCAAAATACCAGTTTTTTAACTCAAGACAGTGGCAACAAGCATTTAGTTAAAATCTATTCTTCCAAGCTGAAGTTGTACAAAGAGCTATCTGGATACCATTTGTTGGCTAGCTGGGTGTGTCTGTAGAGTTTGTCTGGTCAGTTAATTGTTTAACAAGATAGATTTTCAGGTGCGGTTGTGGCTGCATGTGACTGACCGGTCTGTTGTTTTATTTTACAAAAGGCCTCCTCAGAAACTTGTTTCCAAGCGGTTAGCTAACACACTTTCATCTAAAAACACATAAGTGCAGTATTGTATTGTATGTTTACAAATTTACTGCTCGTTCGCCAGCTCATAAGTAAGAGCGCTCGTAAGTCGGGGACTACCTGTACGAATCTCCAAGATTAGTAACAAACTTGAGTACAACAAATATGCTTTGCTCTTTAAAAATGTTTACAAAGAAAAGATTGCAGGAAAACATTTTATAAAAATGCATCAAATATGAAATGTTTCTTAAAAAGTTGTGTGTGTACCGGTAGTCAAATTAAGAGTTTAGAGCTTAGCCATCTGTGAAAAATAAAACTGAAGCATACGCTTTGCTATATTTGGATCAGGGGACGCCAAAATTAAAAGAATGTCAAAATTTTGTTTTCGAACAGAATCTTGAGAAAGCGCTCTAGCTTCATTTAAAGAACGGTTCAAAATTGATAAAAGCACAAGCTTAATTACACGTTCAAGTCAAATAAATAAATTCACAAATAAAACTGCCAAGCCAGAGCAGCCGACACCTGCTGATGATACCTTTGTCTCACTGTTAGTGGAGTAAAGCTACATTATTACAAATATACATTTACTCTCTCAGAAAAGCTTGATATTAACTTGACATCTATATTCTACACAAGGTGTCTGCTACATAAAAGACTCTTTAACCAAGCCAAAGAAATATATCCATATTTATCTGTCCATGTACATATTTTCATATATATAGTTACTCTCTCAGTTTAGTTCTTTGTTCTTCATGTCTATAATTACCATCATTCACACTGATTTCACCATTAACCGCTTTCCTTAACAGGTAGTTATAATCAGTGGTGTCAAAAGTATTCACATTCATTACTCAAGTAGAAGTATAGATACTGGGATTTAAAAATACTTCTGTAGAAGTAGAAGTATCAACTCTAGCTTTTTACTCGAGTAAAATAAAAAGTACTGGTTTCAAAACTACTTAAAAGTATAAAAGTAAAAGTAGCGTAAGAAAAAGCAACAACAAAGACAAATGCTTACGCCGCACCACACATACTATTGTATAAAACCTCACCTCCCCCATTTTTTAGACTATTATATTGTTAATGTTGAAAAACTAGGGGTGCACTAAGCTACCTGTCTTAACTGCATATATGCCCATTGAAAATAGACACATTTAAATGCAAATTTAAATATATTAAAATAACCATATAGGGGTATTATTGAGCATAACCA
>JBBPBX010022144.1:0-30311 GCA_038048925.1 Garcialebias charrua
TGCCCCTTTTCCACCGGTCGGCACGGGTCGGATGTTACGTCATATGTGCGTCGCAGAGACCCCCTTTCATCCTTCCCCACCGGATATTCCGTGCTGCTCCGCGCCAGATTTCTTGAGATTTTTGGGCTGGTTTCAGAGGGGTACTGAGGCGAGCTCACCCGCTCCGGAAGGAGGAAGGAGGAGACTCGAGCTGTTTTCACGGAAGCGAGGGAAGCGATCACGGCAGGACTTTACATGAATAACACGGTAAAAACAATTATTTGTTTTTAAAATTATAGCAAAGATGGGTCTTCAGCTGAACGTGTCCTTAATAAAATCACGTACTGCTCAAAACAGCAGGAATTTAAAAAGTAGGATCGCCACGAGCAACGCGCACGGGCGGCTTTATGTCTTTAAAATGTAGCTCAATGAACAGATATAAAAATATATTTCATAGCTGACTTTATAGTACGAGGGCTCCTGAGCTCAACCACGCTTTAATTGATTGATTGATTGATTGATTGATTGATTGATTGATTGATGTTTATTCATTCATTTTAAAAGAACAATACAAGACAGTTTCATCAGATACAAGAATACAAGTAGGATAAAATGAAGGGAGCAGAAAGAAGATGAAATCTTATTATATCTGCCCCTTATTTCACAGTTTGTTCAACCAATGATAACCTTCAAGCAACATCACAGAATGAATAATTCTACTTATTTTTCTAACTGTAATACACAAACTACATCACAAAATGAATAATTCTACTTAATTTTCCTAACTGTAATACATAAACTAGATCACAAAATGAATAATTCTACTTAATTTTTCTAACTGTAATACACAAACTACATCACCCATAATTCTACTTAATTTTTCTAACTGTGATACACAAACTACATCACAAAATGAATAATTCTACTTAATTTTTCTAACTAATACACAAACTACATCACACTTAATTTTTTTTTCTACTTAATTTTCCTATTTTTTTATTATTTTTTTCTACTTAATTTTCCTAACTGTAATACACAAACTAGATCATAAAATGAATAATTCTACTTAATTTTTCTAACTGTAATACACAAACTAAAAGATGGCACAACATCAAGATGTTCACAAAATGAATAATTCTACTTAATTTTCCTAACTGTAATACACAAAATACATCACAAAAATGAATAATTCTACTTAATTTTCTAACTGTAATACACAAACTGCTTCACAAAATGAATAATTCTACTTAATTTTTCTAACTGTCACGTAGTGGTCAAATCTGCTGCATTTAAAGTAGTTTCGCTTTGACTTCTTCCAAACCTGTGCGTGCACTACGAAAATAAATTATAAAAATTCGAATTTTATTTCAAATAACTCCAACAGGATAAAGTCAGTAGATGAACATGTTGTGATCACACTTTATTTTTTTGAAAAATATCTGCCATGTGGTTTTTGATATAATTGATGATATGTGATACAAAGTACAAGGGAGAAAAATAATGGAGGTAGCTTGACACATTTATGTCTATAAAACATTTAATTTTATTTCAAATAACTCCAACAGGATACAGACAGTAGATGAACATGTTGTGATCACACTGTATTTTTTTGAAAAATATCTGCTGTGTGGTTTTTGATATAATTGATGATATGTGATACAAAGTACAAGGGAGAAAAAGATAGGAGCTGCTTGACACATTTATGTCTATAAAACATTGAATATTTCTTCAAATAACTCAAACAGGTTACAGTTAGTACATGACATGTTGTGATTAAAATGAGTTAGTTTGAAAAATATCTGCCATGTGGTTTTTGATATAATTGATGATATGTGATACAAAGTACAAGGGAGAAAAAGATAGGAGCTGCTTGACACATTTATGTCTATAAAACATTGAATATTTATTCAAATAACTCAAACAGGTTATAGTTAGTACATGAACATGTTGTGATTAAAATGAGTTAGTTTGAAAAATATCTGCCATGTGGTTTTTGATATAATTGATGATATGTGATACAAAGTACAAGGGAGAAAAAGATAGGAGCTGCTTGACACATTTATGTCTATAAAACATTGAATATTTATTCAAATAACTCAAACAGGTTATAGTTAGTACATGAACATGTTGTGATTAAAATGAGTTAGTTTGAAAAATATCTGCCATGTGGTTTTTGATATAATTGATGATATGTGATACAAAGTACAAGGGAGAAAAAGATAGGAGCTGCTTGACACATTTATGTCTATAAAACATTGAATATTTATTCAAATAACTCAAACAGGTTATAGTTAGTACATGAACATGTTGTGATTAAAATGAGTTAGTTTGAAAAATATCTGCCATGTGGTTTTTGATATAATTGATGATATGTGATACAAAGTACAAGGGAGAAAAAGATAGGAGCTGCTTGACACATTTATGTCTATAAAACATTGAATATGTATTCAAATAACTCAAACAGGTTATAGTTAGTACATGAACATGTTGTGATTACATTCTATTAGTTAAAAAAAAGTTTCTGGACTAAATTAACCACATTTTTCTTTTACAGTCACCAGAAGAAAATCACCAGAATTCAACAACCTGTGTCATCTTCTGGAGGAAGCTGTGAGACACCAGATGGAAATTCGTTACTTCTGTTTGTCACTTCAAACTTTTCCTATTAAACGTTATATTTTCTTAAGTGGTGTTCTGGAACATTCAATTTCCTAAACTTATTTTACAATGTGAAGTGTGTATAGTGTTTAAATCCATACTGGAAGTTAAGAGAACTTTCCATTTGCATTTGACCTTTAAAGAATCATAAGATAAAGATTATTAGAATCTGCTCAACTGTTATTACGTTATAAATTATTTGGTTCTAGGATGAAGTCATACAAAAAAAGTCAAAAATTAAAAGTGGCAACCAAAGTGCTGTACAATAACATAAAAGACAAGTTAATTAAAAACTATAAAAAGCATACAAAAATAAATACATATACCAGTCTTACTGCAGGTGTGTTAAAATGCCATAAAATATAAGATCACGTGTTAAAAGCCAAGGAATAAATGTGTGTTTTTAAATAAGATTTAAAAAGTTTTGAGGACTGTCAGCAGCAACTGCTCAGCTGATCTGAGAACGGGGAGGGCAGGAAGGTTGAAGCAGCTCAGACAAATATGGTTTTGCAACTTTATCAAGCACCTTGTGCATAACTAAATAATAAAATATGTTTTAATACATCTTTATTGTAAAAATACTAAATTGGAAAATACATGGGTTTAAAGAAGGCAACAAGGTAGGATTATGAATTGGGTTTAAAGATTACAGCTCATGAGGTACTCATTATAGCATGACATCTCTTTCACAACATTCTGTCAAAGCCTTTATTGTGTTCTTCTTCTAGTGGTGGCTACTAGTAAATAGCTTGAGGGAACACTACTGCCACCATGTGGTAAGACGAGTAGGATTCTGGACCCCGCCCACAGAAGGGGTACAAAAAAGCTGTGGAAACAGAATATAGATGTGACCCTACCCGACCCGACCCGAACTGAGCCGATCCAACCCGAGCCGAGCCGAGCGGTGGAAAAGAGGCAAAAGTTCTGAGCTTGTACACTCGGTTTGAAGTGGACTCATAACAACATGTTATTAGTCCTTAACTGAATGACGTGTCCTTAGCGTGTGACTAAACGTCCCACAGCTTGAAGAGAAGGTTCACATCTCTCCTTCCTTACAGGAACTAACTGTTTTAGGAAATAACTTAGACCCTTAGTAGAAGATCTGCGATGAGAGGAGTTGTCACTTTCCCATTGGTCCAAAAGAACCAGTCGGGCAGTTCACTTGTTGTTATCACGATTCAAGGTGAAATTCAGAGCAGAGGGAAATTGTTTAGGAAAAGTGTCTTAGTGAGGAGACTTTCAGACGCTAGTGAGAATTTTAGCTGAAACTCAACAAAAATCAAAAAGGCGTTCAATTCAGGATCAACTGGACTTTATTTGTAACAGAAAACGTTTCGACTTCTGTCCAGAAGTCTTTTTCAATTCAGAATATTCAATTCAGAATATTCAATTCAGAATTGAAAAAGACTTCTGGACAGAAGTCGAAACGTTTTCTGTTACAAATAAAGTCCAGTTGATCCTGAATTGAACGCCTTTTTGATTTATCATGTCCTGGATGACTGAGAATCTTCACCAGCAACTCAACAAAAACAACTTCTGAGAAAGGCAGTTTGACATATTATCTGAACTTTGACACCTTTTCATTTGTAGAAATGACACAGTGATGTTTCACATTACAGAATAACAGCATAAAAGCACACATCATGAAAATGACAAAATGTTATTCTTTTGATTACATTAGAATAAAATTAAAGAAGCCAATAGTCTCTTTTGGTGACTATGTTCTCAGATTACAACTAATGGAATAATTTGTAGTAAATGTCTTGCTTTACTGAGAGGTCAGTAAAGGTCATCTCTGGAACAGTTCAAAAATACAAAGGTGTATCAGAGCGGGCACGGTCATGTCCACTACACCACCACAACTGTATCATCTGCAAACTTAACAATATGACAGCCTGGATGTGTGGCTGTACAATCATATGTGAGCAGAGTGAAAGGAAGAGGGCTCAGCACACATCCTTGAGGAGAGCCAGTGCTGAGGGTAATGGTGGAGGAGGAGAAGTTGTGGATCTTCACAGACTGTGGTCTGTTAAAGTGTTTGATATTAGGAGTAAACCTATCCTTGAGTGGGATTTATATCAATGAGAGTAGACTGTGTATTCTGTCTCACAAGGATTTACAAAACGCTGTATATTTACCAGGCATACGTCTTTCATTAACATACAGTATGTATTGCTGTTCTGTCTCTAGGTAATGTTTGCCACTCAGTTTACTGTTGTCCATCAAATCATCCATCACTTGGTTAAAATCTCTTGCCATAAAAATCTGACCCTAGATGTCTCCTACCCATGTGTTTACATCATGGGAAAAACATGTAACAAAATAAAATGTTAATGTTGATTTTGATGATTTTCCCTCAGACTATAATCTGATAAATGCTTTGTCTAAAGTTTTGAAGAATTTTGACTTGCCCAGCTACTAAATAGATGATTTTTTTTCTGTTTCCTCCATGTTTTCTAGAGAAAAACTCAAGCCTCTTATCAAGAAGAATGGCAATGAAAATGTGGTCAAATGCTGAAGTATCTGCTGTAATGCGTCATTTCAGAAATCATGATCATGTGAGCAGCTGGTTTCGGCTGTCATCAGCAAACTGATTGATCCACTGTGAGAGGGTGCTATTTATAAGACTGAGCTGAATATAGCATCTCAGACTGAGGAAATCTTTATTTATAAGACTGAGCTGAATATAGCATCTCAGACTGAGGAAGTATTTCGTCCGAAAGACTTCCTCAGTCTGAGATGCTCCTTCTCCTTCTTCATGGAGTTTTATGGCGGTTGGCAAACTAAGTTGAAGCGCATTACTGCTACCAACTGGACTGGAGCGTGGACTCGGATAACAAACAGGAAGTCGTAAACAGACAACACTAGGCGCCTCTGTTATGAAAGCAATAAACACCTTGAATACATGACCATTCAATACTAATCTTCAGGTAGTCCATCGAATCAATCTCAGGATCATTGTGTGTGTTCAGTCAAAGTCTGAGAGGGCTGAGATAAGTCATCAAGAGTACGTTTGACAGATTCCCAGTGCAATCCAAATATTTTCAAGATCTTCTCAGTTGACCTAACTATGATCTTTATCCTTTCATTACGGCTATTCGTTTGAGCAGAACAGTTAATGATTTCAGCCATAAACAAAACAAAGTCACTTTTGGTAACCAGCATGGTTTCTTCCTTCACCACAGCACATCTGTCACAGGTCTTGGTTTCGGTAGTTCTTGGTTTAATCACTTCTTTATCTTTCAAAGCATTTGGAACTGTCTTAACGGCCTCTGCATAACTGATTCTATATGTAACCTTAACCCTCTGAATCTCAGCTTCCCTCATACTCACTACACATCCTCTGTACGCTGAGCTATGTTCACCACCACAATTACAAAAGAGTAGTTTAGCCCCTTCCTCACATTTCCCATAATCATGTTCTCCACCACACCTCTGCTTTGCTCTACAAGCTGCTGCGACATGGCCAAACCTCTGACTGACCTGAATACAGCATCTCAGACTGAGGAAGTCTTTCGGACGAAAGACGAAACATTTCTACTTTTTTTTGCTTTGCTTTGTTTTGTTTTTTTGAATGTCCGGAGGACCAGACTTAGCATTTTTAGATTTTTCTACATTGAATTATTGAGCATGCATCAGGGTATTTTAATGTTGCTTTAGTGTGTGTCTTGTTCAACAAGCTTTCTGGTGTTTTATGTTTTCATGTAGCAAATGGGCAATGTTTTTATGAGGAAAGGTCAAATTACTTTACAGTGGGTTGTGATGAACCCTGTAAAAAAAGTAGCATTTTGTTTTATAAATATGTTAATGTTTATAATGTTAATATGTTTTATAATATGTAAATATGTTGCCAGTATTTAAGTTTTATTTTTATTTTATTTGAAACATTTAAGTTTTATTTTATTGAAACATTTGTGGTTTTGTTAAGTGAATATAAATACAGTATGTACCCATTTTTTTGTTAACCCTAGGATGCATGAACGACCAATACCTACATTCTTCCATGAGTGGGGTCAAAAATGACCCCAATTAGAGTCAATGTGTTTTTGCAATGAATTTAAATTTTTTATTTAATTTTGGTTAAAGGCAGTTATATTTATTTTATTTGGGTCAACAAAAGACTGATTTGACATTTAATATGGTTATTCATAACTTTTTATAACATTTTTTTCACACGAAATAACATCAAAAATCTTCAAAAATTATTGCTAGAATGTCCATCTGTCTGAAGGACAAAAAAGAGAACCAATATACAACCAGAACATTGAACACTCACATGTGCCCACACAAACATCTTTTCTCTATTCACTGTGTGCAGTTGTCACAAACTATTTGCTTTTGGCTGTGACCATTGCACACTGTAGTACTGCATTTCCTGCACCAATTGGTGGCTTTGCTATTTTTGTTTCTTGGACACATCTGGCACCTCTTTCTCTTCTGTTGGCTCTCTGTGCCTCTCTCCTGTTACTTGTTTGCAACTTTTGTCACTCCACATCTTCCAGTTGCTTCAGTGATGTCGGTTGGTAGGTTCAGGGTACCTTGGGTTGTGTAGAAGACTCCCAAAGAGCACACACATTGGTACATTCCAGTTCTTCTCACTTCCTGCAAGAATGGTCACTCCAATGAAGGCCATGAGCTCCTCTTTGCTTAGATTTTTCCACTCTTTTCCTCTGCTTATTGTGACTTTTCTTCCCTCCATGTTTGTTCATGTCAACATCTCTTCTAATATACTATCCATCCATCCATTATCTTTTACCCGCTTCTTTCATTTTTGGGTCACGGGGGTCGCCGGTGCCCATGTCCAGCAATCACTGTGCGTGGGGCAGTGTACACACTGGACGGGTTGCAAGTCCATCATAGGGCCACATAGAGATAAACCACCATTCATTCTCTCACTCACACCTAGGGTCAATTTAGAGTTACCAATCAGCCTAACATGCATGTTTTTGGTCTGTGGGAGGAAACCAGAGTACCTGGAGGGAACCCACGCATGCACGGAGAGAACATGTAAACTCCACCCAGAAAGACCCACAGATTTGAACCAGGGACCTGCTCGCTGAGAGGCAGCAGCTCTACCAGTTGCACCACCGTGCTGCCCTTCTAATATACTCTCAGTGATAAACAGCTTTCATGCATCTATTGGAGAGATGGTGCTAAATCCAGGTGCAGGCCCTGAACGACTTCTCAGTAAATTGTGGCTTGGTGTTAAAAGAGGCATACAGATTTTTAAAATAATTTATATATATCCATCCATCCATCCATCCATCTTCTTCCGCTTATCCGGGGTCGGGTCGCGGGGGTAGCAGCCTAAGTAGGGAGGCCCAGACTTCCCTCTCCCCAGCCACTTGGAGCAGCTCCTCCGGGGGAATCCCAAGGCGTTCCCAGGCCAGCCGAGAAACATAGTCCCTCCAGCGTATCCTGGGTCTTCCTCTGGGTCTCCTCCCGGTGGGACATGCCCGGAACACCTCACCAGGGAGGCGTCCAGGAGGCATCCTAACCAGATGCCCGAGCCACCTCAACTGGCTCCTCTCGATGTGGAGAAGCAGCGGCTCTACTCCGAGTCCCTCCCGGATGACTGAGCTTCTCACCCTATCTCTAAGGGAGAGTCCAGCCACCCTGCGGAGAAAACTCATTTCAGCCGCTTGTATCCGAGATCTTGTTCTTTCGGTCATAACCCAAAGCTCATGACCATAGATGAGGGTGGGAACGTAGATCGATCGGTAAATTGAGAGCTTTGCCTTTTGACTCAGCTCTCTCTTCACCACGACAGACCGGTACAGCGCCCGCTTCACTGCGGACGCTGCACCTATCCGCCTATCGATCTCACGCTCCAGTTTTCCCTCATTCGTGAACAAGATCCCGAGATACTTAAACTCCTCCACTTGGGGCAGGACCTCCTCCCCGACCCGGAGAGGGCATGCTACCCTTTTCCGGCTCAAGACCATGGCCTCGGATTTGGAGGAACTGATCCTCATCCCGGCCGCATCACACTCGGCTGCAAACCGCTCCAGTGAAAGTTGTAAATCACGAACTGATGAAGCCAGTAGGACCACATCATCTGCAAAAAACAGAGAAGCGATTCTAAGGTCACCAAAACGGATCCTCTCAACACCTTGGCTGCGCCTAGAAATTCTGTCCATAAAAGTTATGAACAGAATCGGTGACAAAGGGCAACCTTGGCGGAGTCCAACTCTCACCGGAAACGAGCCTGACTTACTGCCGGCAATGCGGACCAAGCTCTGACACCGGTCGTACAGGGACCTAACAGCCCTTATCAAAGGGCCTGGTACCCCATACTCCCGGAGTACCCCCCACAGAACCCCCCGAGGGACGCGGTCGAATGCCTTCTCCAAGTCCACAAAGCACATGTAAACTGGTTGGGCAAACTCCCACGCACCCTCCAGGACCCTGCTGAGGGTGTAGAGCTGGTCCAGTGTTCCACGACCAGGACGAAAACCACACTGCTCCTCCTGAATCCGAGGTTCGACTATCCGACGGACCCTCCTCTCCAGAACCCCTGAATAGACCTTACCAGGGAGGCTTAAGAGTGTGATCCCCCTATAGTTGGAACACACCCTACGGTCCCCCTTTTTAAATAGGGGAACCACCACCCCAGTCTGCCAATCCAAGGGAACTGCCCCCGATGTCCACGCGATATTGCAGAGTCGCGTAAGCCAACACAACCCTACAACATCCAGAGCCCTAAGGAACTCCGGGCGAATCTCATCCACCCCCGGAGCCTTGCCACCGCGGAGCTTTTTAACCACCTCGGCGACCTCAGCACCAGAGATCGGAGAACCCGACCCAAAGTCCCCAGGCTCTGCTTCCTCAGTGGAAGACGTGCCAGTAGGATTGAGGAGGTCTTCGAAGTATTCCGCCCACCGACTCACAACATCCCGAGTTGAGGTCAGCAGCACGCCACCTCCACCATAAATGGTGTTGGTCTCGTACCTCTTTCCCCCCCTGAGACGCCGGATGGTGGACCAGAATCGCCTCGAAGCCGTACGGAAGTCATTCTCCATGGCCTCTCCGAACTCCTCCCACGCCCGAGTTTTTGCCTCAGCAACCACCCGAGCCGCATGCCGCTTGGACTGCCGGTACCTATCAGCTGCTTCCGGGGTCCCACAAGCCAAAAAGGCCCAATAGGACTCCTTCTTCAGCCTGACAGCATCCCTCACTGCCGGTGTCCACCACCGGGTTCGAGGGTTGCCACCTCGACAGGCACCAACAACCTTGCGGCCACAGCTCCGATAAGCTGCCTCGACAATAGAGGCGCGGAACACGGCCCACTCGGACTCCATGTCCCCCGCCTCCCTCGGAACGTGTTCAAAGCTCTCCCGGAGGTGGGAGTTAAAGCTCCGTCTTACGGGAGACTCTGCCAGACGTTCCCAGCAGACCCTCACGATACGTTTGGGTCTGCCAGGTCTGACCGGCATCCTCCCCCACCATCGGAGCCAACTCACCACCAGGTAGTGGTCAGTAGACAGCTCCGCCCCTCTCCTCACCCGAGTGTCCAAGACATGCGGCCGCAGATCAGATGAGACGACAACAAAGTCGATCATCGAACTGCGATATAATATTATAATATATAATACTATATAATAGGTTACCTAACAGGTTTGCATTTGTTACAAGGAATTATGAATACAATGAGTCTCTACACAACAAATGCAGTAATATCAGCTGGCTTACTAAACTAGTGTAATGTTAGCTAGCTTAAGTACTAACATTATGTTGTAGTTAGCTAAGAGTGTCTACTTTGTTGACCAACATGATATTCTATCACAGTAAAGTCATGGAGTTGGTAAATGCAGATAATACATGTACTTTGTATGCTGCTGTGTCAAACTGACCTCCTAGTGGTGAGACTGCAGGTATCAGATGTGTAAATGAGACAGAAAATGTATCTTGACAGTCACAGTTGGTAAGAATCAAAGGTTCCCAAAGCAAACCCTTGAGATTCTATAGGAAATGCTTGGGGTCATTTTTGACCCCACTCATGAAAAACTGGGGTAGTGACACAAAAACTGCAATTTCTGAAAATGTATAAAAACATTTAAAAAAATTCAAATGGCTTGAAGTCACAAACATGTTTTATGAGGAATACCTGGAATATGGAAGAGTAAAAACTTTTAATTTCAGAGTTTTTGAAGAATAACAACCCTCGGGGTCATTTTTGACCCCACTTATGCATCTAAGGGTTAATTAAAAGCAGTTCTACTAATGCAGTGTGCCGTCAAAGTTGTGTGTTTTATGTTAATTAAGGGCCAGTTTACACGGCGCGTATTTTGAGTGGAACTGCTACTTTCCCTTTGCGTCTTTGCTTATCGCCTACACGACGCTGCTGGCCCCCCTCTTTGCATCCGATACTTTCCTGATCCACCTCTCAGGGTGGAACTTTTTCGCAGACCCCCCGTTGATAATGTAAACATCTCCCGCTGATCTTTTGTGTCAACCACATGCGGGCAGCTCGCACGCGCAGACAGTCTAGGGCAGGCGGACATTTCACGTGTCACGCTGCAAAATATAACAGTTTAACAATAATAAACAGTATTTATGTTGGCGTGGGAGATGTAAATTTATCTGAACTACAGTATCTATCTGGACTCGTTACATTTTTTAAACAGTGCGTAACGTGCTGTGAAAATGAAGACACCAGGTTTATTTTTTATTTATTTATTTATTCAGCACCACAAACTTTACGTAACACAAACACTGAGAATTAAACTGAACACACTATTAAAACACGTGAACCGAACTGTAACTACGTTAATGAACTGGACTCTTGCTGTGTGTTCATCTGGACCCATCAGAACCGGTCTGCCTGTTTGTTGGAACGACAGCTTCTCCACCTGGCAGAAATAAATAAATAAATAAAAACTCCGTTGTTGTGTGATCAAATTAAACACAAGCAAACATTATATTAAGAACGTTGATTTACCTGCTGTAAGTCAGCTGTTTATCACGGAGTAAAGTCCGGTTCTGGTCCACAGTCCACTCAGCGTCTGGTGTGCAGCTTGTTAGATGAAGCAGTCCCGCTTGGTGTCAAATCTGTCGACTCTTATCCAAAATCCAGCTTTAACTTGTTGTTAACTTGTTGTTAGCTCAACTTTTAGCACAAAAGAAAGTAGCAGACTGCCAGCAGAGTGAGGCAGCACGCATGCGCAGTGGNGTATCTATCTGGACTCGTTACATTTTTTAAACAGTGCGTAACGTGCTGTGAAAATGAAGACACCAGGTTTATTTTTTATTTATTTATTTATTCAGCACCACAAACTTTACGTAACACAAACACTGAGAATTAAACTGAACACACTATTAAAACACGTGAACCGAACTGTAACTACGTTAATGAACTGGACTCTTGCTGTGTGTTCATCTGGACCCATCAGAACCGGTCTGCCTGTTTGTTGGAACGACAGCTTCTCCACCTGGCAGAAATAAATAAATAAATAAAAACTCCGTTGTTGTGTGATCAAATTAAACACAAGCAAACATTATATTAAGAACGTTGATTTACCTGCTGTAAGTCAGCTGTTTATCACGGAGTAAAGTCCGGTTCTGGTCCACAGTCCACTCAGCGTCTGGTGTGCAGCTTGTTAGATGAAGCAGTCCCGCTTGGTGTCAAATCTGTCGACTCTTATCCAAAATCCAGCTTTAACTTGTTGTTAACTTGTTGTTAGCTCAACTTTTAGCACAAAAGAAAGTAGCAGACTGCCAGCAGAGTGAGGCAGCACGCATGCGCAGTGGGTGAAGGTTCAGCAGCACGCATGCGCAGTGGGTGAAAGGGGGGGTGCATGAGGGAGGGGGGAGATTCGAGCAGATCCGTGTCAACGCAAAACTTTTCATGTAATTAACATACCCAAAAGTTCCGTTTCCCCCCACAGTGTCCGTGTAAACAGGGCCTTAAGCAGTTCTACTAATGCAGTGTGCCGTCAAAGTTGTGTGTTTTATGTAAATTTTATGTTAATTAGGCAGACTTTAAATGCAATATAATTGTCCCTTTAAAGTCCCCATAGTGTTTGTTTAGTCCATATAAACCACATGACAAAAGTCCATGTAAACCACAACGTGTCAGTGTGCTCAGGGTGCTGTAAAAAAGGCTGTGAAGCTCCTATCTGAAAGCTAAAGTGATCCAAATTTTTTTCAGATTTTTTGCAGCGTTCTGAGCTTATCCCCAGGGCTCTAGGACCTCGGGAAAGGGTAGTCAATCTAAGCACTGTAAGCCCGTATGTATGTGTGTGTGTGTGTGTGTGTGTGTGTGCGTGTGTGTGTGTGTGTGTGTGTGTGTATGTGTCATGTCATTTGCTGGTGTTGGTCCATTGTGCTTTCTGTAGTTCAGTCAACAAAGCCATCCACCAGGACATTTTAGAGACTTCATCCTTTCTTCTGCACATGAGCTTTATGGAGAAGCTGGTTTAATTTTCCAGCAGGACTTGGCACATGCCAACACTGCCAAAAGTACCAAAAGCTGGTTCAGTGACCATGGTGGGACCATACTTGACAGGCAAGGAAACTCGACCTGAACCCCAAACAGAATCTATGTATAATCTATTGTCAATCCATTTTTCCTTCCTATTGACAATCTTTTGTCAAGATTAAGTTGAGAGACCAGAACAACAATGCATGATAACCCCTATCAGAGCAACCTGGGCTTCTATTCATTCAACCTTTATTTATACAGATTAGTCCGATCGAACATTGTATCTATTAATTGTACTCATCATAAGGGGTTTTTGGGCTGCACTTTGTCTGGTCCCTCACCTGGAACCCCGGAAGCAGCAGATAGGTACCGACAGTCCAAGTGGCATGCGGCTCGGGTGGTTGCTGAGGCAAAAACTCGGGCGTGGGAGGAGTTCGGAGAGGCCATGGAAAATGACTTCCGTACGGCTTCGAGACGATTCTGGTCCACCATCAGGCGTCTCAGGGGGGGAAAGCGGTACGCGATCAACACCATTTATGGTGGAGATGGCGTGCTGTTGACCTCAACTCGGAATGTTGTGAGTCGGTGGGCGGAATACTTTGAAGACCTCCTCAATCCTATTGGCACGTCTTCCACTGAGGAAGCGGAGCCTGGGGACTTAGGGTCGGGCTCTCCAATCTCTGGTGCTGAGGTCACCAAGGTGGTTAACCTTCCTAGCGGATCGAGATCCCGCACGCACTTATGATGTTAACGGGTCGGTTGTGACCCGTCTTAAATCAGCCAAAAAATGCCCTCAGAACAGTGTTTTTTTAAGAAGTATTAGAACACATCTCTAAAATAACATATGTATGACAAAGTTAGTGAGGTCACAGTGTGTTTATGATTTCAGTTTTGATACTGATTATTGGTTGATAGTCTTATACCATAACTGGGTCACAAATGACCCCAGCGTGGCAAGTGCGTGTTGTTTTATAAAAAAAATTAAATTAAATTTTGTGAAAAAAATATATATATTTTTTAATTTAAATAAAGGTTCCAGACAAAGTCAAAAAGCCTTGATGCAAAAAAAATTATTTAAAAGACAGTATCATGATTTACATTTTAAAACGGGTCACTACGGACCCTAACACCTTAGGAAGGTTGAAAAGCTCCACGGTGGCAGGGCTCTGGGGGTGGATGAGATTCGCCCTGAGTTCCTTAGGGCTCTGGATGTTGTGGGGTTGTGTTGGCTTACGCGACTCTGCAATATCGCGTGGACATCGGGGGCAGTTCCCTTGGATTGGCAGACTGGGGTGGTGGTTCCCCTATTCAAAAAGGGGGACTGTAGGGTGTGTTCCAACTATAGGGGGATCACACTCTTAAGCCTCCCTGGTAAGGTCTATTCAGGGGTTCTGGAGAGGAGGGTCCGTCGGATAGTCGAACCTCGGATTCAGGAGGAGCAGTGTGGTTTTCGTGCTGGTCGTGGAACACTGGACCAGCTCTACACCCTCAGCAGGGTCCTGGAGGGCGCGTGGGAGTTTGCCCAACCAGTTTACATGTGCTTTGTGGACTTGGAAAAGGCATTCGACCGCGTCCCTCGGGGGGTTCTGTGGGGGGTACTCCGGGAGTATGGGGTACCAGGCCCATTGATATGGGCTGTTAGGTCCCTGTACGACCGGTGTCAGAGCTTGGTCCGCATTGCCGGCAGTAAGTCAGGCTCGTTTCCAGTGAGAGTTGGACTCCGCCAAGGTTGCCCTTTGTCACCGATTCTGTTCATAACTTTTATGGACAGAATTTCTAGGCGCAGCCAAGGTGTTGAGAGGATCCGTTTTGGTGGCCTTAGAATCGCTTCTCTGTTTTTTGCAGATGATATGGTCCTATTGGCTTCATCAGATCGTGATCTACAGCTTTCGCTGGAGCGGTTTGCAGCTGAATGTGATGCGGCCGGGATGAGGATCAGTTCCTCCAAATCCGAGGCCATGGTCTTGAGCCGGAAAAGGGTAGCATGCCCTCTCCGGGTCGGGGAGGAGGTCCTGCCCCAAGTGGAGGAGTTTAAGTATCTCGGGGTCTTGTTCACGAATGAGGGAAAACTGGAGCGTGAGATCGATAGGCGGATAGGTGCAGCATCCGCAGTGAAGCGGGTGCTGTACCGGTCTGTCGTGGTGAAGAGAGAGCTGAGTCAAAAGGCAAAGCTCTCAATTTACCGATCGATCTACGTTCCCACCCTCATCTATGGTCATGAGCTTTGGGTTGTGACCGAAAGAACGAGATCTCGGATACAAGCGGCTGAAATGAGTTTTCTCCGCAGGGTGTCTGGACTCTCCCTTAGAGATAGGGTGAGAAGCTCAGTCATCCGGGAGGGACTCGGAGTAGAGCCGCTGCTTCTCCACATCGAGAGGAGCCAGTTGAGGTGGCTCGGGCATCTGGTTAGGATGCCTCCTGGACGCCTCCCTGGTGAGGTGTTCCGGGCATGTCCCACCGGGAGGAGACCCAGAGGAAGACCCAGGACACGCTGGAGGGACTATGTTTCTCGGCTGGCCTGGGAACGCCTTGGGATTCCCCCAGAGGAGCTGCTCCAAGTGGCTGGGGAGAGGGAAGTCTGGGCCTCCCTACTTAGGCTGCTACCCCCGTGACCCGACCCCGGATAAGCGGATAAAAATGGATGGATGGATGGATAGTCCCATCAAACCTCGGGGACTCATTTATAAGAGAGACCTGAAGAGATCTATTACATCCCAGCAGTGCCCTGATCATATCCGTACCACACCGCAGTGATGCAGTCATTTAAACATAAAGAGGTCCAACCAAGTATTGAGTGCATATAAATTATCTAACAAACTTTTCAGAAGCCTGACATTTGTGTTTAAAGTATCCCCTTTTAATTGAAATTATGTAAAATATACTCACTTCTCTGAGACAGAGTTTTGTTTTTCTCTGTAAGCTGTATCATTAAGATGACAAGAAATAAAGGTTTGGATTACAACACTCTATGACACTATGACACTATTGACACTATTTTCTTATTTATTTAAATTATTTATTCATTTCAGATATAAAAAAACCACAAGAAAACTATTTACAAAACAACGAGAAACAAAACTATACATGTGCTGATGAAGATTCTCAGTCATCTAGGACAGGACAAAATCAAAAAAGGCGTTCAATACAGAAACAACTGGACTTTATTTGTAACAGATTTGTATTTGTAACTTTATTTGTTTATTTGTTGAGGTGTGAGGTGTGAGGTGTGATTTGTCAATTTGCATACAGTAGGATGTGTGTGTCTTCTGTAATCCCTGCTTTCACACGCTGAACTTTGAATGTGTCACATGTATGTGTTATCTCAAGTATGTGTGTGTGTTTGCTTTCAATTTACATAGGTTGGTGTGTGTCACCTCAGCCTGTTTATAACTTCACTCAGGCCCTGTTTACACTGACACTGTGTGGGGGAAACACAACTTTTGGGTATGTTAATTAGGTTGAAAGTTTTGCGTTGACATGGGCGAATTCTGTGGATACGACTCTCTCCCCCCCCACCCCCCGTACTCATGAATTTACTGTAGTTACCATGCTGGGCCATTAGATGGCGCTGTGATTTTTGGAACCTTCACTACTGCGCATGCGTGCCACTGCTGCCTGATGTAAACAGAGCAGACGAGGCAGCCTGTTTTCCTCTCTGGCTAAAAGTTCAGCTACTACAAGTTGTTGTCAACAAGTTAACAACAAGTTAAAGCTGGAATTTGGATAAGAGTCAACAGATTTGACACCAAGTGGGGCCGCTTCATAAGCTGCACACCAGTTGCTGACTGGACCGGAACCGAGTCAACATGTCTGACTTTAGTCCGTGAGAATCAGCTGATTTACAGCAGCGCTACAAGGTAAACCATGTTCTTAATAATCTTTCCTTGTGTTTAGTTCGATCACAGAACAACCAACTGAGGTTTTATTTTTATTTTTTTCCTGCGAGGTCGAAGCTGTTCCACGAAGCGGACCGGCGGTTCGGATGTGGGTCCAGTGGGATGAAAACAACAGAGTCCAGTTCATTAAAGTTCGGTTAACGTGTTTTTAAAAGTGTTCAATTTAATTCTCAGTGTTTGTGACATGAGTTTGTGGTGTTGAATAAATAAATAAATTAAAAATCAACCTGGTGTCTTCATTTTCAGCAGCATGTTAGGCATGACGTAACGAGTCCAGATAGCTTCATTTAGCTCAGATAAATTTAAATATCTCCCACGCTAACATAAATACTGTTTATTATTGTTAAACTGTTAATATATAGCACATTTAGTATGTTATAGTGCAGCGTGACACGTGAAATGTCCGACTGCCTCGTTAACAGACAACTGGATCCAGGCAGCTGGCTCTCTTCCAACACAGATGCAGGTAAGGTGTAGAATAATTAAATATGAGAATCAAAATATATTCCATCAGCTATAGTTCAGAAAGTGGTGCGTGTGTCCACTGTCCAGTCCACCGCCATTGTTAAAATGCCGGCTGTCTGCGCGTGCGTGCTGCGTGCATGTGTTCAAACAAAAGCTCCACGGGAGATGTTTACATTATCAACGGGGGGTCAGCGAAAAACTTCCACCTTGAGAGCTGGGTTCAAAAACCATCGGAGTCATCGAGGGGGGCCAGCAGCGTCGTGTAGGCGATAAGCAAAGTCGCAAAGAGAAAGTAGCGGTTACACTCAAAATACGCGCCGTGTAAACTGGCCCTAATTCACAGACAAGACATCTCTGCTCCCATCCGGTGTAAAACGTTTGTGAATCAGCCCCAAAACTGAGTTATAAGTCTTGGAAAGTTGAAATCTCAGACCTCCTCCTCTGTTAAGAGAAGGTTTTTCTCTCTTAACATACACAGCTTCCTTCACACCTCTCTCAAACCATCTGTGCTCTCGGTCCAAAATTTGCACATTTTCATCCTCAAATGAGTGACCCTTGTCCGTGAGGTGGAGGTGAACAGCTGAGTTTTGTCCAGAGGAGGTTGCTCTCCTGTGTTGGGACATTCGTCTGTGAAGAGGCTGCTTAGTTTCTCCAATGTAACGGTCTGAGCAGACCTCGCTGCACTGGACTGCATACACCACACCATTCTGGCTCTCCTCAAGGATGTGTGCTGAGCCCCCTTCTGTTCACTCTGCTCACATATGATTGTACAGCCACACTTCCAGGCTGTCATATTGTTAAGTTTGCAGATGATACAGCGGTGGTGGGATGCATCACAAACAATGATGAGTCCAGCTACAGACAGGAGGTGGAACACCTGGAGAGCTGGTGCAAAGAGAATAATCTTCACATGAATGTGAAGAAGACAAAGGAGATGATTGTGGACTTCAGAAGGAACAAACACACCCACGCCCCACTGAAAATAGGTGGGTCTGCAGTGGAAGTGGTCTCCAGCTACAAATACTTGGGTGTACACATGAATGATAACCTCAGCTGGAGCAACAACACCACCAGCCTGATCAAGAAAGGTCATCAGAGACTCTACTTCCTCAGACGGCTGAGACGTGCTGGTCTGAGCAGCCCAGTTCTCACCTCGTTCTACAGGTGTGCAGTGGAGAGCGTCCTGTGCTCCAGCATCAACGTGTGGCATGGAGGCTGCACAGTTGAAGAGAGGAAAGCTCTACAGAGAGTGGTGAAGGCTGCACAGAAGTCTGTTGGAGTCAGTCTCCCCACCATCACAGACATTTACACCTCCAGATGCAGGAAAAGAGCCACCTGCATCATGAAAGACCTCACTCACCCAGCACACTCACTCTTTGCCCCACTCCCCTCAGGACGGAGGTTGAGGAGCATCAAATGTAGAACCACTAGACTGAGGAACAGCTTCTACCCTGAGGCTGTTAGACTCATGAATAAATAAAAATAAAATAAAAAAATAAACACTGCAAAATATCACATTGTGCTGATGCTGATCTGTTTTCTTGTTGCTGTGTTCATCTGTGTTCATCTGTGACCATCTGCTCATACAAACTCATGTTCGTGCTGCTGTTTATTTCCACTATATTAGGCTTAGTGTATTACTAGTTGATGTTTTTCTTAGTTAATTCTAGATGTTATTACTGTTTTTCTCTTGCATTTGTTGTTGGATGTAACTGGGACCCCGTGTACATAATCTCGTTTTCATCACATGTACCACATGCGGTGCAAATGACAATAAAGACTCTCTGACTCTGATTCTGTCTGTTTGGACAGAGGCTGGTCCACCCCAAGGACAGAACCCCCACACACAAACAGAATCGCAACTTTTTTGGAATCCGGTTTGTAACTCAAACTGGAGTTTTTGCTTTTGCATATAACTCGTGAAGAGGTTTTCTAAAATAATTTTATAACACAAACGCTAAAAACAACGAGTAAACAGCAGCAGGAGCCGGAAGTATGAAATGAAAGAAGAAGAAGTGAAAACAAGGAAACAGCAGAACTCCTCTTGCTCCCCCAGCTGGTGGCTTCTTGAGCTGCAGCTTCAGGTTCTCCTTGGATCGAGGTTGAAGGGCAGCATTCACCTCACTCAGCACAATTTTTAGAGTCACTAACGTATGTAACATGGAGCATTTTGGTCTGTGGGAGGAAACCAGATAAAAAACCATGAAGAGAACATGCAAACTTCACACAAAAGGCCCTGGACTAGAATTCAATCCGGCAGCCTTCTCACTGAGAGGCGACAGCTGTCACCACTTCACCACTTGTAAATTTTAATATTATTAACCCAAATAAATCAAACAGCTCTCTAACACTAACTACTAAATTTGCCTCACAGTAGATTGAATAAAATGTAGAGTTTTTAATGACAGTTTACAAATAACAGTTTATTAATAACAGTTTATAAATTACAATTTATTAATGACAGTTTATTATGACAGTTTTTGACAGTTATAAATAAGTTTATCAATGACACTATTAATGATAGTTTACAAATGACAGTTTATTAATGATAGTTTATTGAGTTTATTATGAGTTTATTAATGACAGTTTATAAATGACAGTTTATAATAACAGTTTAAAAATTACAATTTATTAATTACAGTTTATAAATAACAGTTTACTTAGGCTGCTACCCCCGTGACCCGACCCAGGATAAGCGGAAGAGAATGGATGGATGGATGGATGAATGGATGGATGGATGGAAATAACAGTTTATCAATGACAGTTTATTAATAAGTTCATAAATAAGGTTTATAGATGACAGTTTATGAATGAGTTTTTTAATGACAGTTTATGAATGGCAGTTTATAAAAAAGTTTATTAATGACAGTTTATTATTAAGTTTATAAATGACAGTTTATGAATGGCAGTTTATAAATAAGTTTATTAATGACAGTTTATAAATGTTTATTAATGACAGTTTATAAATGACTGTTTATAAATGACAATTTATAAATGAAAGTTTATTAAAGAGTTTATTTATGACAGTTTATTAATAACAGTTTATAAATTACAGTTTATTAATAACTGTTCATAAATGACCATTTTTAAATGACAGTTAATTAATGACAGTTTATTAATGGCAGTTTATTAATAACAGTTTATAAATGACAGTTTATTAATGCCAGTTTATAAATGACAATTTATTACAGAGGTGACATCGATGGAACAGATCTGGATGGCAGGCGACTGATGAAGTCCTCTGGATGGGGGAAGAAACGTTTCTTACTTAAAGAAACTGGTCCAGATTACACAATTTCCCCTTTTTTTTGTTTTTCAAATCCTCAGTCGTTCAGAATTTATCTAAACTTAGAACAGGAGCTCGGGCTGGACCATCACTGCGTTTAGAATATCGGATACCAACAAAGCCCAACGCCTCACGTCAGCCTTGAAAAGAGCGTGAGATAATCAGCTCTGCAGGAAACGGCTTAGCTACCACTAAAGGCAGCCTCGCCCTACATAACAGTCTCCTGCTCACTTCAAAACAAACAAACAAACAAACAAAACGTTGTTTGTTAAAAGCTCTACATTGAACTTTATTACATTCACAGATTTATGTTGGGTAAAAAAGGAGCTAAAAAAGTTCAACTCCAGCCTTAACAACTCGTCTGCACTGATTGGTCCGATCAGGCTCCGCCCGTGAGTCAGCTCTGCTTATAGCCTGGTTAAAACCAGACCCTTGTCCTTCACTTCGCTTCGAACTAGGGTCTGGACTTTCTCCATTGAGAAACGATTCTTGCTGGAGGCGTGGCCTCTGCCTGAGGAACAAAACCATTGGATCTTAGAAAAATTTTGAACAGGAAAAGCATTCTGCTCCCTCCCCCTCTGTGCTCTGCCGAACTTGACATCAGCTCCGCCTCCTGCTGCATTTTCTCTCGCTGCCTGCATATTCTGTGTTTATATGTTAATAAAACGTTTGAAAAATATAAAATAAAACCATGTAGCGCTGGTCCAGCACACCAGAAGACCAGAAAATATGCAGGGACTCGGGCAACAACGTAAAACCCGAGTTTTTTTCTCTCGTGACAACCTGAGGCACTTCCTTATTCTTTGCACTCAGCGGAGAGAGAGGAGGAGGAGGAGGAGGGAGCGATCACTTGACTTTTGGCCAAAAAAACAAAAGAAAACTCCAGATAAGGGATTAAGAAGGGGAAATTAATACATTTGTGTCACATATAAAACAGTCCTGCATCGCTTTGCATCGCTTTGAATGAGAACATGCGGCTGCGAGCTGGCTGCGAGCTGGGACAGGTGGGGGCGTGGGTTAGGGGCCAAAAACTCCGCCCCTTCTGCTCTCTGATTGGTCCGGTCAAAAATCAGCCGGAGAAATCGTTGTCTATGGGAGAAGTCCCAGACTGAGCAGTGAAGGGAAATGAATGAGAATTGAGCGGAGCTGTGCAGGAAGGCGAGGGCCAGGCTACTCTGCTTATTAAACCAAATTAAATTAAAAAAAAATGATGAAAGCTTTGTCCATCTGCTTAAAGGTGGAGTGAGTCAACCATGTTTTAAAAAGCTGTTTTATAGCAAATTTAACATTTTCAAACTTTAAAATAAAGTGACGTTATTTGATCTGCGAGTGGGTGCAAATATTTTTACTACAGGTAGTCCTCGGGTTGCGATGGTCTTGAGTTACGACGTTTTGTGGTTACGACGCATCTCCCATTATGAACAGCCTTATTTCTAGTTACGCGGGTTTATGTTATAAACGTTGTAACGCAGTGGCCACTGCGGTGGAAGAATACGGTATTGTACTGTACGCGGTGCAGCGGCGGAGGAATACAGAGGCGGAGGAATACGATACGTACTGTAAACGCTCTGGACCGAGGTGGAAGGCGGTTTTACGTTGTAAACGGAGGTGGACAGCAGTTTTATGTCGTAAACGGAGGTGGTCGGCAGTTTTACGTTGTAAACGGAGGTGGACGGCAGTTTTACGTCGTAAACGGAAATGGACGGTATAGTTTTACGTTGTAAACGGAATACGGAGGATGGGCCGAGGTGGACAGCAGTTTTACGTCGTAAACGGAGGTGGACGGCAGTTTAACTTCGTAAACGGAGCGGAGGTGGACGGCGGTTTTACGTCGTAAACGCAGGTGGACGACAGTTTTACGTCGTAAACGGAAGTGGACTGTAGTTTTACGTCGTAAACGCAGGTGGACGACAGTTTTACGTCATAAACGGAAGTGGAATGTAGTTTTACGTCGTAAACGGAATACGGAGGATGGACCGAGGTGGACAGCAGTTTTACGTCGTAAACGGAGGTGGACAGCAGTTTTACGTTGTAAACAGAGGTGGACGTAGTTTTACGTCGTAAACGGAATACGGAGGATGGACCGAGGTGGACAGCAGTTTTACGTTGTAAACGGAGGTGGACGGCGGTTTTACATCGTAAACGGAGCGGAGGTGGATGGCAGTTTTACGTCGTAAACGGAATACAGAGGATTGACTGAGGAGTATGGCGTCACCAGCATCCAAGTAGGCCATTAACTCTTTTTGCACTTCATTATGTCTCCCAAACGTATGTGTTTTTTGATAATTATGTAGGGTACTGTGTTAGTAGGGGTGTAACGGTACGCTAAAATCACATTTCGGTTCGGTTCAACTACAAGGAGGGCTCGGTTCGGTTTATTTTCGGTTTATTTTCGGTACAAAAAAAAGACAAAAAAAAGACTTACAAAATGTTTATTTTGAAAATATGCCAAAATATGTTTGTATTGTATTGTAGTAATAAATAAAAGTGACCCATTTGGATGATGTTTTAAATAAACAGCACTATACAATAAATAAACTATATTAACAATAATAAAAATCCTAATAAATACAATAACAGTCAGAACAATAAGCAGCAACAGACTGTTTACAATCTAACTAATCAAGTTTTTGTCCAGTAGCATCAGTGTGGCTGTATTTGTCCTCATTACTATACTCACAACTTCTTGGACCTGCCTCATGTATCAACCGTGCGTGCGCACAAAATCCTTGCGTACGTCACTATCCACGCAGAACCCCGTATGTATCAAAACTGAACTGAACGTGAATATGTGCGCATCCAAGTACATTTCCACGCCAGCCCCAGAGCACGCGTACGCACGTTTCTGTGGTTCTTGTTCCTTTGGCGACACTTACAGGTGATTCAGAGAAACTGAAGCCCCACAGTCTGTGGTTGACTTTAAGAGCGGCTTGAAGACCTTTCTTTTCAACCGAGCATACACTCCTCATGATTCTACTTTTGATCATAGCTGATACTGTTGTTGATTTTAATTGTTTTATTATTTGTTTCATTGACATTTAATTCTGTTGCACCTTGTAGCACTTTGAGATTTCCATTAATGAAAAGTGCGTTATAAATTGAATTCATTATTATTATTATTATTATTAACTGTTCATGATGTGAAAATGATTAATATTCCCACCAAACACACGATTAACAAGTATTACATCCACATGACGCAGTGAAATAAAGGACGCGCAAAGTTGTGCAAAGAATAAATTTAACAGGAACGGATTCATTCAGCCTTACTGGAGAATATAATAAATAGTGTAACACGCAGAGCATTTATTTATAAACAGATATAATTTTCTGATCTAGGATATGGCTTATCAGCCGTTTTCAGAAATAATCATTTTTCAGTTTGGCACTGCTGCGCTCTGGAGCAACACAGGAGCCGTGCATCACGCGTGCATGCAGAAGCAGCGATCAAACTGTTCCACAGGAGCTTTCCTGAGGGAGCTGGCAGGCCGATCAGGGCAGTCCAGTACACACAAAGCCTGATCATATTTAATGGAATGTCTCATCCATATGATTCCAAAGGCTGAGTGGTCGCGCTTTGGAGCGCGCGCGCACCCACGCCGGTGTTACACGGCAGTGGAGGTGTTTAATAATCTGCGTTTATTGTAGATTTCTCCAAAATGACACGTGAAAGTACACCATATATAACTTGTAGGAGAGTAAAGGCTTCACAGACAAACAGATTGCGCACAATGTGGCGCGCGCAGCGTTTGGAGACTCCAACATCACGTCATGTCATGAAAACTCTCCACTGAGACGCACAGACCCGTTTCTTCATATCATCTATTAAATAAACAAAGATCTATGTTCTACCAAACATCTAAGTTCCTCTGTGTTTACAGTAATTATGGTAATAAACCCGTGCGCAAAGTTAATATTTTCACTCAGAATGAATGGATGAGCCGGTTGCGCACCAAAGCAGGGTGCGCGCACACACAAATACCGACACACAATCACTCGTTCTTTGCGTGATAAACACATTTTATTACTATTCTTACTTAGGATTATTTTCCTCACTCATATTATATTAAATTCATTATTTTCCTGAATCTAGAAATGATTTCTGATCGCGCAGGGATCAAACAAACATGTCCTTCACACATGCAGGAAGTAATTTGCATCTGTTTAACATATGTAAATGAAGGCGTGTCAGGGGAGGTGTCTCACGTGCGCTCAGTTCCACGTTAATTGTGATGTACAAAAGGAATGTGCGTGGATTCCGGTGTACGCACAGTTTGATACATCTGGATTTTTTTGTGCGTACACACTTTTCTGGATTTGACCGTACGTCACTTTTCAGTAGGAAATCCACGCAAGTCTTTGTACATGAGGCCTGCTCCTCCAAGTGGAACAACAGTTCAGAGTTCAGTTCAGTTCAGTCATCACACACTTCTTAGCTGCAGGTGATCTCTGGTGGATGTCTGTCCCTGAAGTGGACAAAGAGAGCAGCTACCTCTGTCCCAGACTTGTAATAAAACAAAGAGATAAAAAAATAAGTTAATAAGATTATTTTTTGATTTTTGATTTATTGTTTCATTCATTTTATAATAAAAAACACAAAATAAAACATTTTAACACACAGATAACAAGAAAATTAAAATATAAAATGAAAGGTGGCAGATGAAGAAAAAAATCTTATTGTATCTGCCCCTTATTTTCTAACAAACAATTCAAACAACAATTTCATTAAATACAAAAAAGAAAATCGAATAACTCATTAACTCCCTTAATCACAAGAATTACTAAACTCGTGTCTTCGTTAAACATATTTCCTTAACAATTTATCCTTAATCTTTCTTTTAAATATAATTATTGATTTAGCTTCTTTAATGTCATTTTCCTCTTCGTTCCATAACCTAACTCCCTGAACTATTGCAGTCCTTCCTTTCAAACTAGTCCTATACCTAGGCATAACAAACATATCAGTTCCCTTGAGAATTATAACAACTCAATCGTTTTACAAAATACATCTGAACATTCAAAGGCAATACATTATGATGAGCTCTATACATCATTAACAAAATATTATAATCCGCCAGATCGTAAAACGTCAGTAATTTCATCTGCTAAAATAACGTACTTGTTGGATTATGATTTTAAACAAAAAAGATTATTTAGATATAATAATAATAATAATAATAATAATAATAATAATAATAATAATAATAATAAAAACTTTATTTGTATAGCACCTTCCTACAATGCCTTGCATTGACCAAGGTGCTTAACAGGATAAAAAGATGAATAAACTGGAACAATAAATCAATGAAAATAGAATAAGAAACAACAGCAATAAAAGAAGGCAATGGAAATAAAAATGCTACATACTAAAATACCAAAAGTAATAAAAGTTACACACTGAAAGCTTTTTTGAACAAGTGGAAATAAAAAGGCAATGGAAATAAAAAATGCTACATACTAAAATACCAAAAGTAATAAAAGTTACACACTGAAAGCTTTTTTGAACAAGTGGGTCTTCAGTCTGGTTTTGAACAGAGTCAGATCAGAGGTGGCACGCAGCTCAAGGGGGAGACTGTTCCAGGCTTTTGGGCCGGCAACAGAAAATGACCGGTCTCCCCATTGTTTGTACCTTGAGCGAGGCACCTCCAGCAGGTGTTGACTGGCAGATCGTAAAGCTCTGCTGGGCTGATGGACTTTCAAAAGTTCTGAGATGTACAGAGGAGCAAGTCCATTCAGAGCTTTGAAAACAAACAGCAGCAGCTTGAACTGTATCCTGAACTGAACCGGGAGCCAGTGTAGAGAGGACAGGACAGGAGTGATGTGTTCATATTTTCGTGTGTTGGTCAAAAAGCGCGCGGCAGAGTTCTGTACAAGCTGTAAACGGGAGATGGAGGATTGATTAATACCAACATACAAAGCATTACAATAATCAAGTCTGGAGGTCACAAAGGCATGGATGGCCTTCTCCAGATCACCACGGCTGAGAAATGACTTGACTTTAGAGAGCAGACGGAGCTGGAAAAAGCTGGTCTTGACAACAGAACTGATCTGTTTATCAAGCTTTAAGTTGGAGTCAAGCTGCACTCCAAGATTTCTGACCACCGGGTTGAAGTGGGGGAGGGGAAAACCAACACTGGGACTGGGAAGGATGTTGCTGGTGTCATCAGGTGCACCAAATAAAATGCATTCAGTTTTATCTGTGTTTAGGTGGAGGAAGTTTTGAGAGAGCCAGTGCTTAATGTCATTTAAGCAGTTGACAAGAGTGTTTGAACTGAGTGAGGGGTTGGGAGTGACTGGCAGATAGATTTGTAAATCGTCTGCATACATGTGAAAAGACAGGTTATGACGTGCAATGATTGATCCTAATGGCAGCATGTAAAGAGAGAAGAGGACTGGCCCTAGAATAGATCCCTGTGGTACGCCAGAGGTCAGAGGGGTTGATGAAGAGGAGGACAGATCGCCTATCATGACAGAAAAAGTTCTCCCAGACAGGTAAGATTTGAACCACTCAAGCACAGCTCCCTGGAGGCCAACCTGCTGAGACAAGCGGTTGATTAGTACCTGATGGTCGACGGTGTCAAAAGCTGCTGAGAGGTCTAACATCACCAGCAGAGCAGGGTTTTTTGCATCCAGGGACAGAAGAATGTCATTCTGTACTTTGAGCAGTGCAGATTCAGTGCTGTGACGAGCTCGAAAACCTGACTGAAATTTTTCAAACAGGTTGTTGAGCTCTAGAAAAGATTGAAGTTGAATAAAAACAATCTTTTCTAGGACCTTTGATAGAAATGACAGATGGGAAACTGGTCTGAAATTAGAGAGAGCTGTAGGATCTAGGCCTGGTTTTTTGAAAGCAGATGGCACAAAACCTGAAGTTAGACAGCTGTTAATAAATGACAAAACACAAGGACCAATTACATCAAAGGATTGTTTGAACATTTTAGAGGGAATGATGTCCAGAGAACAGTTAGTTGGTTTCATCTGCTGAACCACCTTGGTGAGGTTAGGCAGTGAGACCAGGTCAAATTGGTCAAAAACAGCTGTGGTTATTGCAGAGGCACATGACTGGATGGTGTTGGATGGACTGACAATGTTCTGCCTGATAGAGTCTATTTTGTTGACAAAATAGCTCTGAAAGTCATCACAGGTAGACTGTGTGGCAGTTTTCAGAACATTGACAGATGGATTGATAACAGACTGGAGTGTGCTGAAAAGCGTCCTCGGCCGGTTGGAGCTGGTGGAGATTAAATTGGAGAGGTACTGTGACTTGGCCTGCTTCACAGCATTTTGATAACCACAGAGACAGTCTCTCAGTATTCCCTGAGATACATGAAGCTGGTCACGCTTCCAATTTCGCTCTGCTTTTCTGCAACGTTGTCGAAGAGCTCGCGTCGTTTCGTTGAGCCATGGTGATGGTCTGTTGTAATACAAAATAACAATACCTCTTCTTAACGGTTGAAGCTCTCACTCATCTCATCAGGGCTTTAATGAGCTCCAGGGCTTGTTGATACAGTTTTTTCATAAAGAGCTGAACTTTTTGAGTGATGGATGTCTCGTAGCGGTAGCGAGGATCAGTAACTTCAAAGCCTGCGCATATAACAACATTCAGACTTAGATTCAGAACTCATACAGTTTGTGTTATTGCTCTGGACCGATCTAATTTACCTGAAGAAGTAGTTTAAATGCAGCTGCTGTGTTGTTAGCGCACTTTGTAACAGCTGCTGTTTCTGTTCACATTCCGATGACGTAGTTTCAAGCGCGTTCACGTTAGACGTGTTGTCTGCTGTCAATGAAGAAAAGGAATTATATTCCAAAGAGAATGCTTAGTCAACCCAAATGACATTGCAACCTTAGACTGGTTATTATGGTACTGATGCATTTCAATTTTTTTATGGTAACAGTAGGAAGATGAAGAAGACAGAGCCTAGATTAAAACGTTTAAATGGTTCTTAAACATTTACTTCATTTAACAAACTTGAATACAAATAAAATTCATCAAAATGTAAAGTTTTAAACTAAACGATTTTATGTTTGACTACTGATTGCGATAAACAATAATGATTCAAAAATACTTGAGATCAACGATTTTAAAATGCTGTAATAAGGAGTGATTCTCCATTGATGAAATAACTGTTATTTTTACACGCTTTTTCCGTCCGAATTTATGAGAGAAGTTTCTAAAAAAGCTAAGTCTGGTCCTCTGGACTGAAACTGTCATATCTCAGCCAAAAATTGGTCTAAAAATATGGGGAAAAATCCATAAATATGTCGCTTCGCCGCATAAGTCGCAAGACATGCAAATTAGGAAGAAAAAAAACTGCCACTTATAGGCCGGAAAATACGGTAGCTGTGTCGTTCATCACTTTTCGTGTTTTCTTTTTCAGCCTGCAGGAAAAACTGATCTACCGAGACTCCAACAACTTTCTAACAAAACAAGAAAAGAGGGATGAAGTGAGTCATCAGACTGGAGTCACATCCAAAACTAAACAAAGATTCATTCATTACTGACACTCTGATGTTTCTTTACACAATAAAATGATACATTTGGTTCTAATTATTTATCATCTTCTAACAGGGATAGAAAGTCAAAAAGTACCGTGCGACTTATACTCCGGTGCGACTTATACGCCGACGAATACGGTAAATCACATTATTTGATCAAACTCTGGGAGAGCAATTGTCCAAGTGATAAAAATAAAAAGGTCGCAGTGGATGTTGGAGAAAAATGTTTAATTTGATCTGAAGCATCATGTTAGGAACACAATCATAAAAGTGTAATATTAACAACACATCCTGCTCTTTTACTTTGAATATTTAACTTTGAAATAATTGACAGCACTGTTCAGATTTGATGATACAACTGGAACATTTCTTGTCCCAATAAAAATCAGAAATGAGTGTTTGAAGCTCGTCTACTCGTGTTTTAAAGGATGACAGCGTCCTCTTGAGTTTGCTCCAGTTTCCACCTTTAAAACAAGTCCAAGAGATTTAAACATCAATCTCTTTGTTTTCACGAGTCACAGCTTGTTCCACTGACGCTGCGTTCAAGTGACGCTGCGTTCAAGTGAAAACAGTGAACATCCTTTACAAAATGTGCAAATATTGATTCTCCTGTTCTAGAAATGTCGAAAGGGTTTATTATCATAGATCATAAAATGTGTCTCTGTTTGAATCAGTTCGTCTCATGTTTTCTGATGTCTTACATTTTAATTTACATCTGTGACTAAATAACAACACATCTCATCTGTCAGCAGAATCAAAATGTTGGTAAATGAAAGGTGTAAATTTTTTTAAATTACATTTTTTATTCATTTTACATATTAAAAAAACAACAACATAAAGGATAATGAAAAAAACATTTAATAAATTTGTGAAAGAATTAAAATACATAAAATGAAAGGTGGCAGAAAGAAGAAAAATTTCTCATTTTGTCTGCCCCTTTAAAAAAAAAAAAAAACAATTTCAAACAATCAATTTAAACAATAATCTTCCTGAAGAACAGATCAATTTAGTAAAATTTCACACTCAACTATTAACAAATACATTTGAATGAGTTGAGTAAAAAAAACACATTTAAAAGTGAATTTTGAATCTGTGGTCCCCTTTA
>JBBPBX010022145.1:0-21557 GCA_038048925.1 Garcialebias charrua
TGGACAAATAGAAAGTTTAACAGCAAAGATGGTTTCCCAGGCCAGTCTGGTTAAAGAAATAAGAGAACTGAAAGAACTGGTAACTAACAAAGACAAGATAATTGCTGATTTAGAACAAAAAATAGAGGATTTAGAACAATTTACAAAGCAAGACAACGTGGTCATCTCAGGACTTGATGTTAGTAAGTGTCGGACACATCAAAGAGCTCCTAAAAACAATGATCCAAATGAGTATGAATCTCAGGAAGAACAAGTGACTCTGGATGAACTTGTAGTTAATTTCTTACAGGAAAAAAACATTAACATAAACCATGAGGACATTTCATTCTGTCACACCCTGCCCAATAATTCACCAAGATTCAAACCGTCAGTGGTCGTTAAGTTCATTAGCAGGAATACTAAAAACTATGTTATGCAAAATAGAAGAAATCTGAACGGATCAGACGTTTACATAAATGAACATCTTACCAAAAAAAATGGAAAAATTGCAAAAGAAGCAAGGTGGTTAAAAAACAAAGAAAAAAAATAGCATCAACATGGACTAGAAATGGATACGTCTTTATCAAAGCAAAGGAAGGGTCTCAGCCTAAAATGATAAAAGAGCTGACGGATCTGGATGAATTCAAGAGATGAAAAATTACAAATCAATGAAACAACTCACAATCAAAATGGATAAAATATACGGTGAAATGAACAAATACATTAGAACATGACAACATACGAAGACTCAGAACCTAAAATATATAATGTTGAAAATGTGATTGATGCAAATTTTTTTCCTGTAATAAATGATAGCGAATATTATAATGAAGAGCAGTTTAATGACATCAATATATCAAATGGAGTTCTCTCCATTATTCACTTTAATAGCAGAAGTATAAATGCAAACATATCCAAAATAACAGATTACTTAAAACAATTAAATAGAACTTTTACGATAATAGCGTTGTCAGAGACATGGCTTAATGATGATAACACTAGTAATATTCACATCGAGGGGTATGAATTATATCATATGAACAGAAATAATAAAAGAGGTGGTGGTGTCGCACTATTTGTCAATAATGAAATAAAATGTAAATTAAATAATGAAATGTCAATAATAGTTGATAATATTATGGAAATGATAACAATAGAAATTATAAACAAAAACGATAAAAACATAATAATAAGTTGTGTATATAGATCACCAGGAGCAAATATAGAAATATTCACTGATAAAATCTTGGAACTAATGGAGAAAAGTTTTAATAAAAATATTTTCTTGTGTGGAGACTTTAACATTGATATGGGAAATAAAACAGATTCAAATAACATAAGCACATTTATAAACTCAATGTACAGTTTAAATATGTATCCATTGATATCAAAGCCAACAAGAATTACAACTCATAGTGCTACAATAATTGATAATATTTTCACAAATATAACAAATGGGGATGTGATTGGTGGTATCTTAACGACCGACTTAAGTGATCATTTACCAGTTTTCACAATCTTTAAAAATGATCAAAATATCACAAAAGCAGACACAACGAAGAAAAAAATCATAAACACATCAAAAAAAGTTTTGGAAAAATTGAAAGAGGATCTGGATAAACAAGACTGGAATGATGTGTATGTTGATGATGCGAACAGGGCATATGATGAGTTTATGAATATCTTGGAAACCCTGTATGAAAAGAATTGTGTGCAAACAAATTACACAAAGAGAAATACGAATGATCAACCATGGATGACAAAAGGGTTAAGAAATGCATGTAAAAAAAAGAATTATTTGTATTCATGTTTCTTGAAATTGCGAAGTCAGAGCGCAGAAGAAAAATATAAAAAGTATAAAAATAAATTAGTAGGGATTATAAGGAAACATAAGAAAGAATATTATAGTAAATTATTAGATAAAACTAATGGTGATATGAAAGCAACATGGCGAGTAATGAATGGTGTACTGAAGAATCATAAAGCAAAAACTGGTATTTCAAAATATTTTGTAAAAGACAACGATGAAGTTCATGATGAAAATGAAATTGTAAATGGATTTAATCAATATTTCGTGAATGTTGGATCAAGCCTTGCAGCTAAGATACCAAAAGTAGATAAAAATATGATCCACTCAATTACAGGTTGTGCAAATAGTATTTTCCTAAATGGAACTAACAAAGAGGAAATAATGAATGTAGTAAAACATCTTACAGACAAGAGATCGAAAGACTGGGTGGACATGGATATGATGTTTGTAAAGGACATAATGAGTCATGTTATTGAGCCGTTCACATACATATGTAACTTATCATTTTCAACAGGAATTTTTCCAGATAATATGAAAGTAGCTAAGGTCGTTCCTCTTTTTAAAAATGGTGATAAATGTGTATTCAACAATTATAGACCTATATCCTTGTTACCACAGTTTTCAAAAATTCTTGAAAAACTATTTGTAAACAGACTAGACCAATTTATAGATAAACAAAATATTCTAAGCAGCAGTCAGTATGGGTTTAGATCAAAAAACTCTACATCAATGGCTCTCATGGAATTAATGGAACAAATAACTACTGCTGTCGATCAAAAACAACACTGTATCAGTATCTTTGTTGATTTAAAAAAAGCATTCGATACT
Source organism: Garcialebias charrua (assembly GCA_038048925.1). Classification (NCBI taxonomy): domain Eukaryota; kingdom Metazoa; phylum Chordata; class Actinopteri; order Cyprinodontiformes; family Rivulidae; genus Garcialebias; species Garcialebias charrua. The sequence goes on from JBBPBX010022145.1 coordinate 2,618, forward strand.
ATTGATCACACCATTCTCCTTGAAAAACTGAACAAATATGGTATTAGAGGACCAGCATTACAGTGGGTATCTAGCTACTTAAAAAATAGGAAACAATTTGTACAAATAAATGATGTAAGATCTGACCTCTGTAATATCACATGTGGAGTTCCCCAAGGCTCTGTACTTGGACCAAAGCTTTTTATTTTATATGTGAATGACTTGGTAAATGTGTCAGGACTCCTTAAATGTGTACTTTTCGCAGATGATACCACTTTTTTCTGTTCAGGTGAAGATATAGAACAAATGTTAGAATTGATAAAGACAGAATTTGTCAAGATACAAACTTGGTTTAAAATAAATAAATTATCATTAAATCTAGAGAAAACTAATTACATGATATTCGGTAATAGAAAGAAAACTGTTGATGTTCCACTCAAAATTGAGGATGTTGAGATTTGTAGAGTGAATGAGGTGAAGTTTTTGGGTGTTATCATTGATGACAAACTGACATGGAAACAACACATAAATTCTGTAAGAATAAAAATAGCTAAATCGATAGCAGTACTGTACAAAGTCAGAGACCTATTGAATGATAAAGCTCTGTATTTGTTGTATAACACAATCATTGTTCCACACTTAATCTATTGTATTGATGTTTGGGGGAATGCGTGTAAAACAATCACAAAGCCTATTTTTGTATTACAGAAAAGAGCTGTAAGAATTATCACTAGAAAGCATTACCGTCATCCATCAAGTACATTATTTTATCAACTAAAATTACTGAAGTTCCATGATTTGGTAGACTATAATATTTTATCAGTTATGTATAGAGCTCAAAATAATGCATTACCTTTAAATATCCAAATGCACTTTGTTAAAAGACAAAGTTGTTATAATCTTAAGGGAACAGAGTTGTTTGTAAAACCACAATTCAGAACCAGTTTGAAGGGACGTTCTACCTCAATTCAGGGAATTAGATTATGGAATGGCTTGGAGAATGTAGTTAAAAATGCCAAGTCAATGTTTACATTTAAAAAAATGATCAAAACAAATATGTTAAAAAAATATATGTGAAATAACGTAATGTGTATTGTATTAGTTAGAAAATTAGAAAGTGTTAGTCATTTTGTACTGTATTAGTATTAGTTAGAAAACTAGAAAGAGTTAGTCATTTTGTACTGTTGGTTGAAGAATATTATTGTTTAACCTGATTGTTGGAAAAAGTTGGTTGAAGATTATTATTGTTTACATGGTTTGACTACTGTTGTTTAATCTGATTGTTGGAGATAAGGGGCAGATATAATAAGATTTATTCTTCTTTCTGCCACCTTTCATTTTTTTACATTTTGTACACTATCATTATGAGATTGCCTTGTATTGTTTCTTTTGTAAAAAAATGAACAAATTTAATAAACATAAACATGCTGCTCGCGCCCTCACTATCCATCAGTCAGTTCCAGCGCTCTTATATTGCCATCCAGTGGGCAAAAAAGGTACTACAAACAAAAATTAACCAACATTTCTTCTTAAATTTGACAATAATTAATTATTGTTAAATTTTAAACAATATTATCGTTTATTGCAATAATTTCTGTGACAATTAATTGCCTAGCAAAATTTGGTATTGTGACGGCTTTCATTGAAACATTAAGCATACAATGTAGGAGGATTTACCTTCAATTACCTTTGTACAGATGAACATGTGGTACTTCCTGTTTATCACTGTTGTATTCAGCTGCTCATAAGTTCGGCCGCAGGCCTTTATCTAACTTTTACATTTTTTCAGACTCCGTCTAGGTTTTAGAAATGGAATGAACTTTATTTCATCCTCTCAACACTCAGGGTAACTCGTGTATGAATTGCATGTTCCACAATGACAATATTTAACCATTTTATTTTTTCAGAGTCAGAGAGTCAGAGAGAATTTATTGTCATTTGCACCGCATGTAGTACATGTGTTGAAAACGAGATTATGTACACAGGGTCCCAGTTACATCCAACAACAAATGCAAGAGAAATACAATAATAACATCTAGGATTAACTAAGAGAGACATCACATCAGCTAGTAATACACTAAGCCCTAATGTAGTAGAAAAACATCATTATAAACAGCAGCACGAACATGAGCAGATGGTCACAGATGAACGCAGCAACAAGAAACAGATCAGTACAGTATCAGTATGATGTGACCTTTTGCAGTGTTTATTCTTATTATTTATTTATTATATTTATTATTATTAATTACCAATGTAATGACGCCAACACTGCAGACGGAGTCCAGCCAAACGGGGTTTATTCAGAAACAGGGACGAGCTGCTATTACCGAGGCTACAGCTCACGCCTTAACAGAAAACGCGGTACACACGCGAGCGAACACACTGCTAGCTGCCTGCTAACAACAACACACACACCGGGCTCTTCTTCTTCGTCTCTCTTTTTCCGGTCCCTCCTCCCTGCTCCTACCCCTCTCCTGCCCCCACGACCAATCCAACACATGAGGGCGGGGGACAACAGAATCACAACAGCTCAACAGAACACAGTACAGTACAACTGAACAAATACACAGAAATACTTGGACCCAAAGCAGAACCAAACACAGGGTCGTTACACTACCCCCCCACTACTGAGTCCCTCGCCCACGAGGGGACAAACAAAGTCATCAAACCGTCTTGGAGCCCTCCTCGTCCGCTGCGGGCGAGCTCCCAGCGGCGCTACAGGCTCTGGGGCCGGGGCATCATTCGATGTCGGTGATAAGGCTTCTGGGGAGGTTGGCGGACGCACCAGAGACCCTGACCATTGGCCTTCTGGGGACTGAGGTGCAGACCTGCCTTGATAGGGGGCCAACCTGTCCCTGTGCAGAGCTACTCTTCTCCTGTTTTGGGGCATCTGAACTCTGTAGACCACCTCCCCCAGGCGCTCCAACACTCTGCAGGGACCCACCCACTGACTGTCCAGCTTCGGGCACCGTCCCTTCTTCCTACGAGGGTTGTACACCCAGACCAGCTCCCCTGGAGTGAAGTGTCGGCCCTTAGCCCTTACATCATAGTTCCGTTTCTGGCGCATGCCTGCTTGCTCCTGTTGCCTCCGGGCAAACGCATGGGCCGTCTCTAACCTGTCCTGAAGTTTCCGGGCATACTCGGGACCCGCTGGAACATCCGGTGCATCCGGCGGGCGCCCGAAGGACAGTTCGGCTGGTGTGCGCAGCTCCCTCCCCAACATGAGGAGCGATGGGGTGCATGCCGTGGAGTCCTGTAAAATTAATTAATTATTTATTTCCTGATTTTTCATGAAATCCATATGATCGCAAAGTGTTCATAATGCAAACTCCTCACAGTGTTGTCAGAGGAAAAGGGGGTGCAGCTCTTGCAGGTAAGAAGCGTTGCACTTAAAGGTTCAGTCTGCAGTTTCTGTAGAACAGCAGCACTTAGAAAAAATTTCAACAAGCAAAGCATTCTGATCCCTCCCCCTCAGAGCCATATATGGCTCTGCCCCCTTGTGGTCTGTTGAAATTTGAATTCAAGCTCTGTTTTTATTGGCTGATTCAAATTCAAGCTCGGTTTTTATTGGCTGGTTACAAACTTTGTTTTTATTGGCTGGAAAATGGCGGGTCACTTTTTCTTTTTAGAAATGCTTATTTACCACCTGGAGAAGCAAGGGGACAATATTTTTTTTTAGTTTTTTCAGAGATTACCTCTCTAACATCAATCTAGTGACAGAGTGAAGAAATATGTTAAAATATATATTGTTTGAAAAGTTACAGACTACATTACAATCTTACATACCCCAGCTTTAAGGAGAAATTGTGATTGTCATTTGGTCAGTTGCTGACGAGCCTACTGGATTGATTGACAGGTCACATCATGTCATTTACTACAGACTTTGTCAACTAATGTCAAGAAAACTTTATTGAATGTGATATATTTAACTCCTTTAAACTCCAGCTGATTTTAGAGGTACAAGAGGCCCTGCAGTGCATTAGTGTTGTGTGTAGTTTGACTTCCCTTACAGAAAAAACACATGATCATTTGTGGAAAATCAGTTTCACCTGTGAAAGCATGTTAAATTAACATGAAACGCATGTTTTGCCCATGTGATTCTGGAACATTTTCATCATGCCATGTGATCACATGTGGACACATTGTGTCCTGTGAAAAACACCATACATTCATGTAGTGTTTTTTTGTTGTGGTTTATCAAAACACAAGTTCTCCTATACTAATCTAACAAATGATAAGATCAACTATAACACAAGAGACTCAGAATGTGAAATAAAGAGTATTTCCTGCTGTCCTCTGGACATTTAGAACATGTTAAAAAAGAACATTTAGTTTGTTTCAGGATAAAGTCACACAATAAAAAAGTGTGTGCAGAATTAAAAAATGTATTTTGTTACATTGATAAGTACACTTATACAATACAACTTTATTTATAAAGCACTTCAGTCTCGGTGTGCAATAGATATTGAGTTGATATTAAATTATTGGATGTAAACAGATTCGGAGGCTGAACAATTTCTGTAACTTATGTAACATTGTAATTTTTAGATGTAAACAAAGGTGATAAATATTTGTTGTTTTCTAACACAATTTATACAAAACCCCTGAGGGATTTGAGTTACATATCAATTGTACAACACATTATTATGAATTATATAACATTTAAAATAAAAGCCACTGTAAAGTTGCATATTATGACAGCTATCATGGCTTTAACTAAACATTTCTGAAACCATTGCCATTAGTTGTATTTTGTGTTTAGTGCTAATTTACAAATGCTAAAAACATGGGTCTGGGTAGGTGGTGAACATTGTACCTGCCAAACACCAGCATGTTGTTCCTGTCGGCAGGAATCTTATGGATTCCACTTTATTTAGTTTCAAAAATCATTAAATTTATTAGATTGACATAAACATAAATCTGTGTAGATCTATAAAATGTAGTCTGATTGTGTTATTCTCCAAAGTTCTCAGATTATTTGTGTACTGTAAGTCCCTGTTTGCCTGACACATGTTTTGATTGAGACAGCAGCTTTTCTCCTGCGGACTGGTCATTCGTTTTTTGTCACAATAGTCCCCTTTCTCTATGAAATTAAAGGGTTTGAATCCTGGTTTTTAAGAGTTAAAGATTTTCTGGCAAACCCCCACAGAGGTTTCAAATACTCCACGAGTGTGAAGTTGTACAGGCACACTACAAACAGCTGCTGTCAAAAGTTGTTCTGCACTTAACGATGGGTGCAATAAATGCAGAGAACAGAGTGCTTTTTGCACTAATCACCTTTTTTTACTACGTAGGTGTAAGTATGGTATGTAGGTAACAATATCCTAGGTCCAAAGGGATGTTCATGTATTCACCAGTTTGGATGTAACTGTGATCCTGCAGACACTACATGCGCAATGTATGAAGCTAAGCCCGGCATCAGGGTTGCCAGATAAATATGAATACATTTTTACCCCCTCCTTTTCTGTACACGTGTCCACGAAACATAACACACACTTATAATAATAATAATAATAATAATAATGGATTTAATTTATAATGCACTTTTCATTCATGAAAATCTCAAAGTGCTACAAAGTGCAACAGAATTAAATGTCAATAAAACAAGTAATAAAACAAGTAAAATCAATAACAGTATCAACTAAGATCAAAAGTAGAATCATGAGGAGGTAGAGTATGCTTGGTTAAAAAGAAAGGTCTTCAAGCCGCTCTTAAAGTCAACCAGTGACTGTGGGGCTCTCAGGCAGTCAGGAAGAGAGTTCCACAGGCGGGGGGCAGCCACACTGAAAGCCCGGTCTCCCATGGTCCTTAATTTGGTTCTCGGAATGTGAAGGAGATTACTGTTCTGTGACCGCAGAGACCGGGTGGATGAGTATGGAACAAGAATGTCCTTTAGATAATCTTAATTTAACTTCATCTTACAACACCCTCACTCAGCACATATACAATAAAGAGAGAGCTTCAGTACAGTAGTTTATCATTCTTATCTGGCAACCCTGCCTGGCATGGAAACGTCATTGTTTCTGTGTAAACCTGCTCTTTTTTTGTTGTTAATTCCTTCCAAGAAACTTTGGAAAAACACGTAACGTTTCCAGAGATCGTTCTCGTGTAAACAGGGCCTAAGTAGTCCTGCAGAAGGAGATGTATTTTTTTCAGGAACGTTCCCATTTCCCTGCATGGTCTTACAGCACAATGACAGCCTGAGATGGGAAAAGTAATTCAACATGTCAGTGTGTTTGTAGACATAGAAAAAGAACTGCAGCCATTCTAGACAAATTGCTGCAACAGCCCTGATGTCCGTCTTTACCCACTTCTCTCCTTTTGGTGCTCAGCTCAGACATTTTCTTAGTTCAGATCTTGTTCCTCGTATCTTCTTTTGTTCCAAATTTACCACCCAACCCCCCTTTTACGTCTACCCTCACTACCCTTTGTAACACTTCAAAGCTTTTGGAGGCTGAGTGATGGGTGTGTTGGTTTCCACACAGCTCCCAAACGGCAGCACTTCCACTCCTTCGACGGAGGTGTGCCTGTTTGATGATGCACAAATAAAGCATAATATATCCTTTAACGAGTCATGGTAAACATCAAACAGCCAATGAACCACCAAGCGCTTCAGAGAGGAACTTGTTTTTTTGTCTGCTAAATCACAAGGTCTGTCTGTGTATCTGGTTTCTGCTCATATCAGCGAACTGGCTTCCTGTATTCTTTATCCACATCCTAAATGGTCTACTTCTCAATGATCAAGACCAGCGCTGAATGCCATTCATTTGTACGTTGACTGAATGAGGCAAAACCCTTTGATGGGAAAATGTAAAACACTGGCTGCACGAAAACTTCAAAGTGGTTTATAATTTTTTTCTTCTTCTCCTTTCTAGTCTGTTTTGCTCATTGGCTCTGTGGCTTTGGTGTGTTTGGGCCTGGACCTCCTTTTCCTCCTCATCTACTCCTTCTGGCTTTGCTGCCGAAGATGCAAACGTGACGAGTCCTCACACTCCCATACACACTCCCAGCAGCCCAGTGCCGACTGCTGTTGCACTGCTTGGTGTGTCATCATTGCCACGCTCGTTTGCAGGTAAGAGTAGATGAGAAAAATGTGTTTGCTCTTGGAAAAAAACAGTTTTTTGGGGGGGTACATTTAACCCTCATTTAGCTTTACAAACATGTCACCAGCTGTAGGATTTGTTACAGTTTAGATGCTTGAGTGAAAAGGGCTTGATTCAGCTCATCCATCTCCTGGTGAAGGATTTGCCCTGCACACTGGACTAGAATCTGTGGCTTTCACCTAAAACCCTTTAAAATCTAAACTACCGGTAGTTGGGTCTAATTTACACTGACAGTGGGGCCAAAGCTCTTTCTGTACTCTGCTAATGTTAGCTTTGGTTCTGTGCAGCTTTTGTATATACAGTACAGGAAATGCCTGTAATTGCTGCCAGCTGACTGTAAAATGATTTGTTATTTAAGTTCTTGCGTATCATTTGTCAGTAATTACGTCTCAACACAGCAGGAGTTTAATTAAAGAGCTAGAGACTCACATTCATAAATAGACAGACCACTGAGGGGAAAGGAAACTTTCCAGAAAAGCTGCTGATGCATGCACACTTGAGTTGTGCAATATTTTTTATGTATTTATTCTGTTTATTATCACCTGCCAAAACAAAATGGCCACCACAACTAATTGACATCAGTCAACAAAACAAATAGCTATGCCTCAGTCAGTTTTACACATACTGAGCTAAGATTTGGTAGGGTAGTAGCTGAGCATCATTCCCCAAACATACTCCAAACACTACATGTTGCATGCTATTTTGCTTTAAATTGTTAGCATGAACAGTCTGTCTGTTCAGTTCAATTCAGTTTATTTATATCGCGCCAAGTCACAGCAAAAGTTGTCTCAGGGCACTGAACAGAAACATTCATATACATAGACAAGCCATTGAGTAAAGTTATTTATCAATGCCAGCAGTTTGTGTTGGATCTTTACTTCATTTCAGTCTCCCAACGTGAGCAAGCACAAAGGCAACAGTGGAAAGAAAAAACTCATTTTTAACAGGAATAAACCTCCAGCAGAGCCAGGCTCAGGACGAGCAGCCATCTGCTTTTACTGGCTGGAGTTTGGACAGGAAGGAGAAACAAACATAGTATGACAGGTCCAGATGTACTTTCTATTGGAAGAAAGAAAACAAACAAACATTAAAGTCCATGACCCACCATGTTTTCAAATTGCATCGCCATTAATATTTAGTAGTTAATTAAATAATGAAACAAGAGCGTTTATTTATATTGTAGAGAAATAACGCTAAATGTGTTATTTCATGTTTTTTAGCTGTTTTTAGTAGCAGCTCCGGGAAGATCTGCCCCTCTCCATATATGGGCATTGACGTCACTGAAGTTTCCGCCTTGAATACATGCGGAGTTATAACAAGCATGCATCAACGTAGCTTCATTATTGCAGCGGTGTTAAAAAGTTCTAAAAAATAAATAAAAACAGAGCGCTGGTCCAGCTGTACCCACAACTGCACCAGGAAATATTTAGAGGTTGCGCATCCACGTAGGACACTATTTAATTTGCTCGCTCGCGACAAATTCATTAATTTCCTCATGAAGTCGGCTCGGTTTTTTACCCCTTTCATAATTTAAACCCGCGCTATTCTCGCACAGACCAGTGCTACTGGTCCTGCCATTTAAGCCTAATTTATACTTGACGCGACGCGCAGCGCGCGAGGGTGCGCGCTCCAAAAGTGACGCAATTTCACAGTCCCCGCCCCTGCGCGTTGGCCCCGCGCAGGGGATTAGCGCGTGCCGTGCACCTCTGAATTTTTGAAACTCCGCAAGCCCTGCGCGCGCGGTGGGCGCTACGATTTGATTGACCGACAGCCTTCACCCTCTTCACGCCGGAGCCTGCAGCTGTTTGCGCCGCTGTGGTCGTGGAGACGGAGTCGCGACGCATGGAGGAATGTTTTGTGACACAAAATGTATTAAATTATCCTTCATTCCTGATCTGGAGTCGGACTTTTCTTTTGTTTTTTCGCCAAAAGTCACGTGATCGCTTTCTCCTCCGCTGACTCCATGCATTAAAACCGCAAATAAAGACAACAGTTCAGCACGCGAGCAGAAAGCTATTTGTTTTTGTTGTGTGACGTCAAACAGTTCTTCTTCTACGGTAGATTTCTTCTTCTACACCTTTCTTGCAACATATGCACAGGTTTTAGAGGGTACTGCCTCCTGCTGGTCCGTAAAAGAACAGCACTTTGCCATGCGCCGCCGTGGGACAACTATAAACACAGAGGCGACACTATAAACGCATTTCGCCGCGCGGCACAGTGCACGCGCAGCGCGCGCGCTCCAGCCTGCGGACCAAAGCGAAAGTATAACTCAGCCTTTAATCCTCCTCGGCTCATTCATAAGACCACAGGTGAATGCGGGTAGGTCCCGCTCAAATAAACTTGTTCAGAAATGAAGCCGGAGCGCTGCTCCAAACATGGTGTGGAGCTGAGCTGTACAAGTTGTCGTGTCATTTTTAATATTTCCTCAGTAATAATTGAACAGCTGGCTGCAGTGATCAGCGCGCGCAGAAACCCCACCACCTTCAATGCTCAGAGAGAGGAAGAAAAAAAAGCGAAAGTAACTTTTACAAGTACAGTCGGTCGTGTCATTTTTAATATTTCCTCAGTAATAATTGAACAGCTGGCTGCAGTGATCAGCGTGCGCAGACAACAGCACCAACACCTCCAATGATCAGAGAGAGAGAGGGGGGAAAAAAAGCGAAAGTAACTTTTGCAAGTAGTCCGGTCGTGTCATTTTTAATATTTCCTCAGTAATATGTCTCCCTGCAGCGCGTCTGTCCCACAATAAATACAGAGGACAGCTGATGTCTCTCCCTGCAGCGGGCGCTGGAGGTGTGTGTACGCCGCGCACACACACACCTCCTCCACTCAGAGAGAGGGGAAAAAAGCGAAACATTTTTAATATTCCCTTGTTAATAAATCTGCGTGATGATTAATCCTGTGGTCGCACACTCATGCCTATCATATTCTGAGCGCGGATCCGCGGCTCTCACTCTCATAAACCTCCATCGCGAACTCACTCCTCCTTCTGAGAGGAGCCTGTATTGATGTCACTCCAGACTTCGGCAATCTTCGGCGGAGTTTCCGGAGGTTTCCGGGAATCCGTTGTTTTTTTTGTTTGTTTTTATGATCGCCTGGCCCAAATGCAAAAATGAAAATAGACATCATATTCTACTACAGTAATTTTCCAATATGGTGAATTGGTACTGTCACGGTGGGTGTTGTCCTTTAAAGATAGAATTAATTACAAATACAAACAGGGAGAGTGGAGCAAGTAAAGACAACAGCAGAGTGAGGGAATGTGGTCAGTTTGTCCTCCAGCAGTCTAAGCCTATAGCAGCACAGCTCAGGGATAGCTCAAGAAACACATTTACTGTTAGCAAAATATTCCATGAACAACTGGATGGATTTTACTGTAACTCTCAGTAAGTGATCATTGGACAAACCTTTACAAATGATTAACTTTTGAGTCAGTCAAATTCAAGATGGACACCAAAGCTAATGAACATTAGCCAACACACACAAAAAAACCCAAAAAAAAACAAGCTGGGGATATTTTTTAATAACTGTCACATTTACAAATATCACACACATTTTGATATGGTTGTAGTTGAGAGTCACCTTCAACACTTCACTGAGATCTCATAAAAACACATTTGAGGCCTTTATTTTTAGTCAGTAACTCTTTGAGATGTAAAATCTCTTTTTGAAAGTGTCGACAAAGATTTGCAGCATCTAAGGATTATCACTTGGGAACAGCTGTATATGTTTTGATGAATGCAAATGGTTTCATTTGTAAAGTCTGAACGTCTCTGTGGGTTAACTGGGAGAGAACCAGATGGTTCCACTGTCTGTGTTTGTCTGACCCTCTGTGTGCACTCTCTGAGCTTCTTCACTCAAGTGACCGAGCAGCAGGACAGTGTGTGTGTTTGCACCACAGATGCTGACCTGTATGCTCTGCTCGGTACACAAAGGTGCACACACACACACAGACCCTTTAACAGGCACACAAAGTTTTCCTCTTTTGATTGCCTTAATCAAACTTCAGCTTGTCTTTAGCTTTCTCTCCTTCCCTTCCCGCTTCTTCATCTCTTTCAGCACGCTGCCTTTATTTATTATTTCTCAGTTGGTTCTTCTTCCTGGCCCAGAAAGGTTGCCATGGAGACAGAAGCAAATTTGATAGACAGGAGAAATGGGAAGGCGCCTGTGTGAGTGTGCATGTGTGCGTGTGTGTATGTGTGTTGGCGTCACTCCAGGCCAAAGAGTTTTTTGTAGGTTTTTTAACATTTCATGATTAGTAATAATATTCTTCCTGCTGAACATTTCATTTGGATCAGAGCTTTTTTTTTTTTTTACATGGTTTTGGTTGAGCTGTTATGTACGTGCACTTGATTCTTTGTCCACAGTTTAACATGACATCATGTTCTATTTCTGACTCGGTGCGGACAACATGTGGACTTCCTTCATTTGTGTGATCTACAACAGATGAGGCTGTGTCTCATATTGTCTGGTGTGGATGCAATATCATGAAAATCAGAACAAAAGGAAAATACAAAACAATAAAACACCAGAAAACCTATGTACAGTATGAAGATTATAACATTCTTGGAGTCCCTCAAAAGCACACATGTCTCAGTATTGAGTGTCTGTTGTTGTGGTCTTTTTTCCCCTTTACATTCTCCTTTAAACTAAAGGGGCCAGAGTTTGCTGTGAATTGCTTAATTTATGCATTCAATATTGGTCCAATATCCTAAACTGCTTTAGGTAAAAAGCTCCCCACACAAGGTGAGCAAGTGATGCAAGATAAGATTCAGGGAAGGAGAAAGGGATGGGACAGAAAATGCATGTAAGAAGGTAATAATTGAAAAATGTTTTGTCGTTTAAAGTGAGATTATGTGGAGGATAGAGTGAGGTGGTGGGAGGCAGGGATGGATAGAGAAACATGACGTGTGCATCAACATATGAAGAGATATGCATCATAAAGCATCTACAGACTCGCACACATACATCGTGAAGACAGATGGAACGTAGGGCTATTAAAGATCTAATGAGCTAGAATGAATTGATTTAACAATGGCCATAAATTTCTTTCTACAAATCCTTTAGTGCATGTAGACAGCAGCAGTACAGGGTGTACACACAGTACATGCATGTGTACTTAAAGCACACAAAGGGGATGGTGGGGGGAGCACAAGCTATTACACAGTGCTGGAGACTGTAAAAGTATAATTAGGATGGAGTGGTGGGGGGGTTGTGTGGAGGAGGAGAAAGGATAAAAATGAAGCTAAACTGAACGGTAACAATAATTTATGCAGTGTTTATGGGGTTTATTATTTTGTGAACATAATCAGGCAGTGCCTGCGTTTTTGAAAAAAGGGTGTTTGTGTAAGGAACCCCAAATATTGTAGCATGAGCGTGTGAATGTGAGCCCAGCGCCACAGAGGGGTCACATTGTTTGCAGTTTGGTGACCCAGTTATTATGCAGACTTGGTGTGAGAATCGTTCCTGGTAGCCCTGTGTTGGCCTGAGGCTTTAGGGTGACACCAAAGCCTAAATGTGAGACCTCAGTGCTGCCACCTGCTGGTTACTTTATGAACTGCACCAAACCGTGCAGTCGTCTGTGATTTGGTTTTGTTGTGCCTATGCCCATGTTTGATTTTAATCCTTGGACAAAAGAAGAAACCTGTTGGCACCTCAGTTTGACATTCCCTGTTTTTCGTNCTGGCATTGCTGTAGGATTCTACGGAAACGGGGAGTCCAGCGATGGAGCCAATCGACTGGCATACTCCCTTCGTCATGCCAACCGCACTATATCTGGGGTGGAGAAACTGGTGAGCCGTCAACTGGACTGCCTAACATTAACTCGTAAAGATGAACGCAGAAACGCTACAGCGCTTTTAATGTTTTGTCTCCAGGTGTCAGACAACGCCCAAGCCTTAAACCAGACTGTGGAGGAGAACTTGGTCCAGTTAGAAACCACCTTCCAGGAGCAGACAGACTTTGTGGCCATCGTCCAAAAGCTGCAGGGACAACTGGATGAGCTGGTGAGACTGATGGTGGATGTTCCCTTCTGGTCCAACACCGATATCTCCCTGGAAGACTTGGCCCAAAAAACAGAGGCGTTTGACTTTTACAGGTAAGAACAAAATCCAGTACTTGTTGCTTGAAATTACTCTGGTTCCTAAGTCTTGAGTAAAAATGAAAGAGGAATCTGATTATGTACAATATTTAATAATAATCCGCTTTACTCCTTAAACACTTCCTGCTCCTGGTGGATGCAGATTTTTTTTGTTGCTTTGTCTTAAAATTCATTTGATTCTAGTTTATCCTCAATTTATTTGCAAAACTCTATGATTTTTGTATTTCTAGATGGTTGGGGTATCTCAGCCTGCTGCTGTTTGACGTCCTCATTTGTCTTCTGGTGCTCTTTGGTCTCATACGAAACTCTCGGGGCACTCTGATTGGGTACGTCGTGCTGCATCATACCTCAAAATCTGCTCCTATTGGACAGATGAAACCCTGACTAACTCTAAAACTCGACGAGCTAAAACTGTCACACGCATGTCAAATGAGCAAGCTGGACCTTGATTTTTTATAAAAGATTTGTTTCCCCCCCCTTCAGCGTGTGTCTGCTCGGGGTTTTGACTCTGATAATCAGTTGGGGTTCTCTGGGCCTGGAACTGGCTGTCGCTGCTGTAAGTGTAACCATGGCAACACCGCTGAGCTCTTGGGCTCTGCAGTGATGTAATCTCTACTCAGTGGTGGAGTGTGCGTGTGTGTGCTGAGTGCAACTTCTGTGTTCTCGTTCTCTGACAGTCTGCCAGCGACTTCTGTGTTTCCCCGGATACTTACATCACCAGTGCAACCAAAGAAAACGCTGTCATCAACCAAGGTGTGCAGACAAAACGACGAGACACCTTTTTTGTTGTTGCATGTAACAACCACAGAATGCAGTAGATTGGACAATACAGTAGGATTATTTTCTGTGCTTACGTAATTATATTTTTACATCTGATGTTCTCGTGCCTTTAGAAGGCCTTCCATTTTTATAAACTATGAGCATTATTGTTCAATTCTGGGTGGAATTTGTCCATCGTGGCCTTCATATGTGAACACTGTTGGTTGACAAATAAGTAAAGACACGTAGACTAGACTCCAGTGACAGTTAAATGTCCACCAGCAGTGTTTTAAGAAACAAATGTGTGCACCTTTTTGTGTGCAAGCATGCATGCATCCAGCAGGAGTTTGTTTGACAGTCAGGTATCTGAAAGCTCTGTCTGTCTCTCTCTGCTGGCTGAGTCCCAGTTCACTTTTTTTGTTTTACGCTGGGATTCTGAATCGATTTGTTGTCGTCTCCCCTCCTTTACGTTTTTTGTTGTTCCCCCTCTTCCTCTGCCAGATTCCTCTTTTCACTCGTCTTTTAGGTCCCGTCGTCTGCTCTACTGCAGAGCAATATGTTGTGCTGCAGTCATAACACAAACATAAAGACACAGTTCATTTTCCAAAGGTCTCTAATATTATGGTACTTGTTTATTTACATTTTGCCAGATATCCTGCAGTATTACCTGAGGTGCAGCTCTGGACAAGTCAATCCCTTTCAGCAGGTATTTATGTCGTTCAGAATATATATATTTTTTAAATTTTATATTAAACTACACAAATGGTGTTGTCAGTTCATGTAGATCTTCTTTTTAGATAATTTCGAAGAAGAAGAATACATTCAAACAAATTCTAATGCACATTTGTTTTGTAGAGGCTGTCAGGGAGTCACAAAGCATTGGTGGAGATGCAGGATGATGTGGCAGAGCTACTGAGATCAGCAACACGTGATTATGCCAGTGCCAAGGTTTGTGTGTGTAATGTCTCAATTATACTCAATATACTGCAACTTTTTCCATGTAATATTTATTAAATGATTATCATAATAACCATCAAGTTCAATTGATCTCAACAGTATTTCACGGTCTGTGTTTAGTTCTGTAGGAGTTTAGTTTCTCAGACATGCACTTGTTTTTTTTTGTTTTAAACGTTTATTTATTTCATAATGATTAAAAACACAAATACCATTTCAAATTCAAATTAATAAAATACATATAAAATAAAAGCTAGCAGAAGAAGAATAATATCTTATCATATCTGCCCCTTCTTAACAAAATCATTTTCTTTAAACAAACAAAATCAAGCAATGAAAACAAAATAGCATAGCAAAGAACATATTTTTTGTCACATTACTCATTATAATTAATAGATATTTACAAACTTATATATATCTTGTTAACAGAATATTCTTGATCTTTTTCTTAAATAAAAATAATGATTTCTCATTTTTAATATCACAGTCCAAACTATTCCATAAACTTATGCCTTTTATAGAAGTTGATCTACCCCTCAAGCTGGTTCGATACTTCGGTTTGACAAAAATGTCCGTACCCTTTAAATTGTAACAACTAATCCTTTTAGTAAAATATATTTGAATGTGTGGTGGTAGTATGTTGTTCTGAGCCTTGAACATAATTAGTAGAATATAGTAATCCACCAAATCATAGAACTTAAGCGATTTCATTTGATAAAACAAAATACTAGAAGGATGACAATAGTGTTTTCTTAAGACAATTCTTACAGCTCTTTTTTGTAAAATGAAAATTGACTGGGTTAAAGTTTTACAAGCAGTGCCCCAAACACCAACACAGTAAATCAAATGTGGTACAATAATTGTGTTGTATAGCAAACTCAGAGCTTTTACATTCAAGAAGTCCCTTACCCTATACAATACTGCCACGGACTTTGATAATTTAGTTCTTACAAGGTTAATATGTTGCTTCCATGACAGTTTATCATCAATAATTACTCCAAGGAACCTGACTTCATTTACTCTGTGTATCTCGACGCCATCAATTTGAAAAGGAAAGTCCACAGAGAATTTTTTTTTTTTACTAAATATCATGTAATTAGTTTTTTCAACATTCAAGGATAACTTATTTAGTTTAAACCAAGTTTGTAGTTTAGCAAACTCCCTCTTCATAAGTTCACACATCTGATTTAGATCTCCACCCGAGCAAAAGAAGGTAGTATCATCAGCAAACATAACACAATTTAAGAATTCTGACACCTTGATTATATCATTAATGTACAAAATAAACAACTTAGGTCCAAGAACCGATCCCTGTGGAACTCCACATGAAATATCACACAGATGGGATCTGACATCATCAATTTGTGCAAACTGTTTTCTTCCTGTCAAATAACTTGATATCCATTGTAAAGTTGGGCCCCTAATACCGTATTGTTCCAGTTTTTCTAATAAAATAGTGTGGTCAATGGTATCAAAAGCCTTTTTTAAATCTACAAATAAACTTATACAGTATTGTTGGTTGACTTGTTAGTGTGGTATTTTATCTCATTAAAACTCTAAAAACTAGGCCTCAAAAGTTAGACTGAACGACTAATAGAGTGCATCTGTTTGGTTCTACATGCAAATAAAAATGTATATTATGCACTCATTGCAGAGGAGCATTTTATAAACTATAGGGTTGAATACAACATTTTGACAGTGTTTTAGAGCAATTTATAAAATATTGTGTATCTGTAAAGCACCTTATTGTCCAGACATTGTTTGTTTTTTGTTTTTTCAAGCAGATGAATGAATGTGAATCTATTACAAAATATGAACTTTTAAAATGGTATATTTATGTAGTGTGTTTACATGTTCATGAAAGAAGATATCTGTCGCATTTGAGTGCACATGTACCATTGTTTTGTGTGCGCAGGAGAGTCTTGAGCAAATCCAGTCTGTGCTGAACTCCACTGAGGTTGGTCTTCACCAGCTGACAGCTCTCGTTGATTGCCGCAGCCTACACATGGTGAGTCACTTTGTGTTTTTATTTTATTTTTTTACATGAAATAATGGTTGAAAGTCCAGCCTGATGTCTCTCCTCTGCTCTTTGGAAGGACTACGTCCAAGCATTGACTGGGCTGTGTTATGACGGGGTGGAGGGTCTCATCTACCTGGTCCTCTTCTCCTTTGTCACTGCTCTGATGTTCTCTTCTATTGTGTGCAGTGTGCCACATACTTGGCCAAGGAAGAGGTATCACACGTGTACATCCACTTTTTTCCCCCATGCACATTTTCCCCTTGCACAGTGTGGCTCAGCTCAGTTGCAAAACACACAGTCTGCACTTACTGCATGAGTCTGGGTTTACAAACTGAGAGGACCAACTCTTCCATGATTGTAATAGGGCTACACTCAGAGCTCGTTTTGCACAGTAACCCATCTGCAGACATTGATACGTTTTTGGTCCAGTTTGTGTCGGTGTCCAATGATAAGCAGCTGATTCCACCCATATTGAGGGGATCCTAATTACACTGGAAATATAAGCAGAATAAAGTTGAGCTGAGTCCTATGATGCATATACTGGCCACACCAAACCCTTTTAAACTCTTAAATCCATGTCTTTAATTAACTTATGCACTAATGACTGACATATTACTAGCTCTAACTTCTTGCTGTCTAACCAAATACAAATAAATTGATTTAAACAGCACAAGACCCGTAACGAAATCTACTTGGTGCCCATGCATGTTGGATAAAGTGTATTTGCTTCCTAATTAGTTGTATCTGTGTGTCCGTCTTCCCGCCTGTCTTTGCATCTTTGCAGTTTTCTCCTGTTTATTTTTACCGTCGGTCTGGCTGATGGTTTGTTTCTGTGTTTATACACATTTTATTTTATTTTATGCCCTGTGGGTTCAGAGCACCAGCATTGTGTTTGACAAAATTACACCACGCATTGTTTTTGTTGTTGTTGTTTTTTTTATTCTGTGCCTCCACTTCCCCCTTCTGTTCCTGCCCTGCCTTCTCTCCCCATCCTGATTTGGAAACGCTTTGGGCTTCAGCAAATGATGGTGGATACTGAGATTCATAGAGAATGAAACGATCAGATAGTCAGTCCATTACAACAACCACATAACTCCGTAGTGAAATCATTGCAAGCCTTATAGACTCTGCATGAAGTGATAGGTTTTATTCTGGTTAAATGTGATAATAATGCAACATATCTGCACCTGTGGGGGTTGATCATGTCAGAACGAGCGTATGGCCCAGCAGGTAAAAAAACAGTAATTGCTCTCTCAGACTTTAACTTGAATAACTGCTCTCTGGGTTGGTTTTATTAAACAGACTGATGCTGCAGAACTAAAAGATTGAAACACCTCCCTCTGCTGATGGGTCAGAGTAGAAACAGTTCTTCCTCCTTTTGTCTCTGTAAACACAAACCCAGGCTAAAAACCTTGAAATAAAGTTTATATTTTATTTTTATATATATATTTCCTACTCTGATGGGGTTTCACAGCTGATATTAAAGCGATATACAAGAAAACGTGATAATTTTGTCAATTTACGGTATGGTGGGCATGTATTGTAAATGATTTCAGTTTGGAGTCCTGAGCCGATCTGTAGCCAGAGATCCAACTTCCAAATCAGCACTAATCTTTTTTTAAAGCCATTCTGTTATGTTGCTGGCCATTTTACATTTTTGACCATTTTATGTCAGAAAATGGTTTGCTTATAATACAGCCATTATTTTCCTTTTTGCTTGATTTTATTCTTTTATTATATATATTTTTTTACTTTATTCATAGAGCACACCAAATATACCACTACAAAAATCTTACCACATTTTGATTCCGTTTGGACATTTTTGTCATAGTCAGTAAATAACAAGAGCCAAACCTCTATGTTAATAGAGGAGGACTGCATGAAGCAAATTACTGCATGATTCTTTATACAGAGAGTCCTCGACTTACGAACGAGTTCCGGACCTAAGGACCGTTCGTATGTCGAAAATGACGTAAGTCGGATCACATACAAAAAACAAAAAAACATTTTTTAATTTTTATAAAT
>JBBPBX010022145.1:24064-41701 GCA_038048925.1 Garcialebias charrua
TATATATATTATATATATATATATATATATATATATATATACATATATACATATAAATAAACTACTACTTACTACTTGTACTACTATTCCTACTTCACGATTTTTCACTTATTGCGGGGCTTCAGGGTACGGATCCCCCCGTGATAAATGAGGGACTACTGTACACAACATTTCAACTACAAAACCTTAACTCAGAAAATGGGCAGTAAATGATTGTTAAAGTAAGTATGATAAGGATTTTTCTTTTTTTTTAGCCCAAAATAGAACCGCACCAAATGACCTTCAGATTTGAGGTGTTTATAAAAGTTGGCTGAATATTTAATAATAGTAATGATATTATGCATAGCACACCACAGTGTTATCGAGAAAATCTGCCAAAATATTAGGGGTTTAGACTAAACTCATATCCTTTACCCTGAATACGTTACTACTTTTTATGTTTTTTATAGGTCGGCTATCATGGCAATAATGATCTAGCCCCGTAAAAAAATTAAATAAAATATGTTCAGTAGTTCTTGAATTAGTTTTCCCTGTAATGATCCAAGGCCAGTTTTCTGTGGCTCCTCACACATACTCTATTGTATCCCTTTAGGAATAAATATGCTGTTTTTTATTATGTTTAGAAAGAGCACAATGTTATAAGGATATCCAGCTCAAGTCATCTTTATTAGAACTGTTGAGGTTTATCAAAGAGCATTTTTCCAAGTCATAATGAGCAGATCAAAAATCAGCAGCAGATCAGGAGCTCAGTGGCAGGGTGACCACATGCAGTAACCTCTTATTTTACAATGCAGGAGCCAGAATGCAAACTTTCAGAACCCTCGGTGTGAGAACACCCCCCTGATTGGCAGGGAGTCCCCTCCACCCTCTGTAAGTGCACACTTTTTAGATCACATTCTCCCTCCTGCGGTCTTCCGATGCCCACAGCACAGCTGGAAAAATAAAATAAAAAAAACCACAGAGATGATGCTTTCCTTACTTTACCTGTGATGACGGTGCGAGATATTCACCATTTGATCTCTGATGTCTCATGACATGCTGTATGTGGACATCGGAAGGTAGTCGTCTTTTCCCTTCACCACTGCAAGTGTCATTTGTGCTCAAACTAGACCGTGACCATGGATCGCCTTCACTGAGGTCATTTTGGCAGCCTGGGATATGTGAATCTTGAAATGAATCCTGTTGGTATCATTTGCACTTGCACCAAAAGAGGGAGGTTACAGTACCATGTGGATATGTTCATAATGTGTCACGAGAAGCACAAAGTTAGCCTCTGTTTCTGATGTAGAGTGGCTGGTTGGTTTCAATATGGCTGTCAGTGCTATGTGATGAGAAAAACTGACCGTTGGGTTTCTGACTCCATACTGCTGGGCCTGTAGTTAAAGTTATCCATCAGTAAATATCAGCTGTACAAATTGTGCATCACTATCGTTATGACTTCTCATCTTTTTTAAAAACGTTCTTTGCTCTGTGCTGCCAGGGTGTTGAACTCAATGATTTTTGAGAACTCTGCTCCCCAAACAAGCCCAAACCTCTAACGGTCCTGCCTCCCCTCCCTCCTGTCCCCACACTGTGTCTATGTGTGCATCTTCTGGTCGAGGTGTATGTGTCTTGCTGTTTCTGTGCCTCGTCACCTTCCACCACTAAACAGCCACTGTTACATTTGTTTCCTGCCTCCACTGTTGATCTTTAGTCGCTGGAGAAAAAAAAAGGCTTAGTTCACCATTTTCAGACTGTTGACTGGGCCTTCGGTGCACAGCTGACCCTCTGTCTTCTTCAGTGATGTGGAAACCACAAACCTTCTATTGTAACTACTGAGATGCTCAACACGAGACCACTAACTCATACCAGGCTAACCTACTACATCAGAAAATAGAGCACTAACTAAAACAATTTAACAACATCATGTAGACCTAATTTGACCTAATCAATAATCAATGACTGTTAGAATTAAACCCTGGCTGTCCAAATGACTGGTCACATGATCGATCTATCTATCTATCGATCACATGATCTATCTATCTATCTATCTATCTATCTATCTATCTATCTATCTATCTATCTATCTATCTATCTATCTATCTATCTATCTATCTATCTATCTATCTATCTGTATCTATCTCTGTATCTCTATCTATCTATCTATCTATATATCTATATATCTCTATATATATCTATATCTCTCTATATCTCTCTATCTCTATATCTCTCTATATATCTCTCTATATCTCTCTATATATCTCTATCTATCTCTATATCTCTCTATATATCTCTATCTATCTCTATATCTCTCTATATCTCTCTATAAATCTCTATATCTCTCTCTATACTGTATATCTATATATATCTCTATAAATCTCTATATCTCTCTATCTATCATCTATCTATCTATCATCTATCTATCTCTCTTATCTTTCTATCTCTCTATCTAATTTTATCTCTATCTATCTCTATATATCTATCTATCTCTATATATCTGTCCATCCAACCGTTTACCATCATGGTTTCCTTGTCTTCTTTTTGTCTCTTTTTCCTCTTATCTGTCTTGTCCTCCTCACTGCTCATTGTTTTCTTCTCTTGTACTCCCTCTCTTCTTCTATGCCTCCCCTCTCTTTTTTCAGTACACCTCCAGTATGAGAGCAAAGTACCTGGCCACCAACCGGCCGGAGCAGAATCGCCGCTCCGTTCCCAATGACCAACTGGATCCTGCCAACCGTCCTCACCCCGCTGCCCGACCTCAGTCCTCGGTCCACTAGAGACCACTTCAATTCGGCACTGCCTCAGTCCTGTTCTCACGGCCAAACGCCAGACCCAGCTCAGCGCTCATGCCAGAGCTCAACTAAGTGCATTTAGGAGCACGCTTCTTCAAAGATGAACGTCATCACCATTTCTTCAGAAACATCGGAGCTCATCAACCAACGCGAATGACTGCACTTTGAAATTCAGCTCTGACTTCTCACCTACAGTTCATCCTAGAGGAAGATGATCATCCTTGAAGGTCACTATTCCTACTTCTTTTAATGTCTTCACTAAGCTGTTCATTCCACTACCCACAATGCATCGCAACAAGAGAGCCTCCACAATTTAAGCTTCTGTTTGTCAGATATTTTCCCCTCCACTTTGTACGCTGATATTCCAGTCCTTGTCAGCACTCGACTCAGTCACTTTTACATTCAGACCACACACACACACGCACACACACACACACACGCCCACCTGCTGTACAGAGCTGTAAATAGTCAACATGTGCTTTATTCTGATTTAATTAAAAATAGCCTGTCAAATCCTCACTGGTTACGTGATGTGCTGTGTGTTTAATATAAAACTTTCTCGACGTTTCTCTTGTACGAACACACAGACACCAACTGGCGGACAAACAAACTGAACACTCTTACAAAAAAATAAACCAGTGAGTCAGAAAGCCATGTTTAGATAGGAACTGATACGAACTGTGCCACCACGTTCACATTTACAAGACTTGAATTGTGAGGTTTAAAAAAAAAAGTGTGTCCATGTCTCTTTTCATACTTGTTTACATACAATACACATTTTTGAAAATGAGCCAGGAGCCAAGTTGTGAAACAACTGCTTCTCAAATGGAAAATGGAGTCAGAGACCAGTGACATTAGAAGGCTCCACGTGCCAAAAAACTGGAAAATAAAATGAAGGATGCCTGATTCTGCCGTCATCTCCTACTGCCTCCAGATGACTGAAAAAAGCTAAATAAAGCTCAGACGGAGTGTTTCCCCTGTGGCTGTCAATGTTGAGGGAACAAGGACTTGAAAAGGAAGCAATGGGACACATTATTTGTGACTTAACATTTGTATGGTGCTATATACAGGTGTCAAGACCTCAAAAGGTCAGGACTGAGATGGAAAGAAACATTGCTGTTACTTTTTAATTTTTTTGTTTTTAGGTATGTAATAAGGAACACAGAAAGTAACACAAGTAGAACAAATTGACTTCACACCTGAAAGGAAATATTGTCTCGAAATCTGAAAAAAAAAAACTGTTACATAAAAACCATAAGAGCGTTGGGTGGTGTTTTATTTTATTTTTTACTTAAAAAGATAACATATAATTTAATGTTTGGGTTTTTGAAACGGTATGATCAAATATCTTACCTGTTGTAGATGACTCCTTGAACCGCTTCAGTTTGGATAAACAGTGTTTAATTTTGACCAGATTGATAAACTAGCAGCTAGCTTAGTGAGGCTAAGACCTCAAGTGGATTGCTGCTGTCTTAAAACACTTGTAAAAATTTAGAGTGTTTAATGAACCTCTTTATTTATAAACTTTATAACAGCATTCCACTTTGCACTGCATTATTATTTTTGGCAGAAATATTACGATACTCTGGCAGGAAAGCAGGAAGTGGCTCAGGCTGCAGTGGAAATACTACAACTTACAAATAACCTTAGAATTTTAAGTAAATAGATGTGTAAAGCCAAATTGACAATCATGGAAAGGTTTATGGAAACGGCTTCACGCGAATTACTGAAACAATTTTGAGATTAAAGCTGTTTTAGGATAGCAGCAATCTGCTTTAGTCCTGACCCTGCTCAGAGAAGCTTTTAGCTCAATAACCTGGTCTGAACTGAACTATATTTCTCCAATCTGAGGTTCCTTGCATCTGTCTATAAGAAGTAACCTTTCCACAGAACCCCACTTCTAAGGATTGAATTACCACTTTAAGTTGATATTTAGAATGTGATACTGTGACAAACTTTATTATTCATTTCTTTACTCCATATTGTTATGTCTTCTCTTAAGCTTTGATTAAGCTAACTGGTTTCCACTTTAATTTTGACCACTTTAAGCACAAATATCTGTTCAGGATGACTTTACGAGCTGGAGAATTCAAACTCACTGCCTGGGACACTGCCAGTGGCTTCCCCTCGTGCTCTAAACACTCTGTGCACAGTGTACAAAACTAGTAGTAGTAAAACTGTGTGTGCGACCTCTCTGCATTGTGATTGGCTCTATCTATCTCAGTGTAACTCTGTGAGCGTCCGGTTGATCAGTGTGTCTGATTGGCTGCCTATATAATCCGAGTTATGTCTACATCGCCGCTGCACACACAGTAACGCACACCTATACACACTCATACATCCAAGTATCACTTCAAATCCATAGTTTTGTCACATTTAGAGCTGTAGTAACTCCACACTCTCCTCACACTGGTTAGAAGTGGCAGCGTTTCATGAGCGAAGTGTAACATTCAACAGCCGTTCTTACACACGTTTAATCGATGACCACTTCTCGAATTAGCGAGGCAACCTTACACGTGTGATTTTGTTACAGTAACCATGCTACCTACGGTCAGGGCTATTCAACTAAGTTGCTCAGGGGGCCACAGTTACTGAAAACCAAGAGCTCAGGGGCCGGACATCCAGCAGTAATTGTCATTAAGGAAGGTTGTTTTACGATTTAAAATTTAGTTCTATTTAAAAAAGAACCCACTGGTGGGCCGAACTGAGCACACCCATGGGCCTGACTTGGCCCCCGGACCACCAGTTGAATTGCCCTGGTCTACTACTTTTCAGTGTTTTCTTGCAACATTGATGGAAACATTAAGATCTGTGGGACAAGTCATTGATTAGCGGCCTTTCATAACATTTTTAAGCTCTTAAAACACTTCATACCCCACAACATGTTTTTTTTTAAATGTTCCTCTCACTTGTAAGAAAAAAAAGATTTAAAAAATAAATAATAGCTAGCTGTTTTGTAGGAGAATAACGGCAAGAGCAGCATTTTCTTCTCATATTAATGGTGAATGATTCTCTGTCTTGCTATGTTTTAATAATCCAACTATTTCAGTGTAGTTTGTACACACGACTTTAAGATGCATTTGAAGTTCTGCGGTGAATCCATTTTTGTGAACTGTGGTAATATTTGTGTGTATGAGTGTGTGTGTTTGAGTGCATGCGTGTGCCACTCAACAGGACTTCAAATACACCTGTGTCCAGCTGTGACAGACAAACAATGTTTTCTATTGCTGTTTTTATTTTCTGATGGTTTTAACTATTATTAACTATATACATGTCAAAACTGTGGTAATAATATTCAGCCTAGAGTAAATGTTTAAAAAAAAAAACTGAATTAAAACAATTTTAACATACTCATCAGGACTGTTTTTTTCTTTTTGTCTTTGTGATGGCTTTGTTTTCGGTGCAGTGAAAAAACATCATCACTCATTGCAGCTTAGACAATCAAGGAAGCACAACGACAGGTGATTTACACAGAGATACACAAAGTCTGTAAATGTCTCAGTTTAGTTGGGGATATTCAATGTCAAACATCTTAGCTATTTAATACATTATTTACTACAGTTTGATCAAATATCAACTGGTTAACGTCGGTCTATGACATAGCCATGATAAAAAAAACTGTTTTACCTTAAAGTGGTGTGTGGAGACTGAGGTTATCAACAATAAATCTTACCTGTTCAGATAGCTCAAGATATTACAGTATTTGTTCATGTTTCCACAGAACCCAACTGTCAAAAGTATGAACAAGCTCCGTTTGGAGAAGTAAAGTTTAATTCTGACCAGACTGACAAGCTAACAGTCTGAGTCGGGGAAGACTAAAGTGGATTGCTGTAGTCTTCAAACAACTAATCCCTGAAATCCCTTCAGAGCAGCCCATCTGATCACTCTAAACAAGTTGTCTGGTCCTCTGGACATTCACAAAAACAAAACACCCTGATGGTTGCTTGTTATTCACAAGGGTCTCTGAGTGATACTAGCAATAACAGCATTGTAAGAGGGGACAGTTGAACATGGAGGCCTCTCTGTTTAACGATGGATGGTTTCTTTCCATAAAGATGGCCTCCTTTACTCCTCTCTCAAACCACCGTTCCTCTCTATCAAGGATGTGAACATCTTCATCCCTGAAAGAGTGACCGCTGGCCTGGAGATGAGTGTAGACCGCAGAGTCCTGGCCTGATGATGTTGATCTTCTGTGCTGGGCCATCCTTTTGGCAGAAGTGCAACATCATCAGGCCAGGACTCTACGGTCCAGAGGAGTCTGAAGGTCCTACCCCAGAGAATCTGTGGATAAAATAGATGCCATTTCCTGCATTCTGGGGTATTTTACAAAGGTTTGTCACAGTAGATTAACATGAAACAAAAGATGTAAACTCATTTTTAAATGACTGCAAAGCTGCAGCTCTGCAGGTAAGTTACGTTCACTTCAGGACAAATTGAGGTTGCTGATTTGTCAGTTGCTTAATCGTCAGTTATAATCATCAACATTAAAAGAAACAACATTTGAAATATATCAGTCTGTGTGTAACAAATGAATACTAATAATACTTTATTTATAAAGCCCTTTAAAACAACCACAGCTGCAACAATGTGCTGTACACATAAAATCAAGAACATTTAAACACATAAAACAGTTGTTAAAACGTTAAGATCAATAAAAAGAACAAATTCAGTCTGTGCTAAAAGCCAGTGAGTAAAAATGTGTTTTTAGAAGAGTTTTAAAACTGGACAGTGAAGGAGCTTGTCTGACGGGAAGAGGGAGATTGTTCCACAGTTTTGGAGCAGCAACAGAATGTCCCCTCTGAGCCTCCGTTTGGACCTCGGTACCTCCAGGAGCAGCTGATCTGAGGCACCGAGCAGGAGAGTATGGGTGAAGCAGCTCAGAGAGGTAGGATGGGGCAAGACCATTTAAACTTTTAAAAACAACTAAAATACTACAGCCTACAGGTTTTAATTTTTGAATGGATTTACTGAAATAAATCAAAATGTTCACAATGTTCAAATTTTATGACCAGCACCTGTATTTCAATTTTACTTTTAATCACTTTGTGTGATTTATAAGTGTATTAAGTGCAGGATCATTTCTCATTTAATTAGTATATCCCACACTGGGATCAGTTGTGCCCCATCATCCTCCTCCCGGCTCCGCAGTGATTCACACATCAGTAAGCGCAGGAACTTATGCGTGTAAGGATGGCTCCATCCTGTTGGTCTTGTCTGTTCTCCTTGTGATGTTTTTCTGTTAGTCAGTTCCTGGTCTGTTAGTTTTATTAGTTTTCCTAGTTTAGTCTCCATGTTTAATTGCTCTTAACCTCCAGTTTAATCTCCATGTTTATTTACTCTTAGTTTAACCTCCAGTTCTGTCATCCTAGTTTACTTTTCATGTTTCATGTTTAGTTTCCCAGTCCTGCTCGGTCTCTAGTTAATTGTCCCCAGGTGTTTGTGATTTTGTCTCGTCTTGGCTGTGAGTATATAAGCCCTGCTTTGTGTCTCAGTCATTGTCGCCGCATCGTCTGGTATATCCCGTTTGTCTCTCGCTACAGCCCATGTAAGTGTTCTTTGCTGCCACAACAGTATTTTCGTTTATTGCTATTAAAGTGTTTATTTTTACGTCTTGCCTCCTGC
The DNA here is from genome assembly GCA_038048925.1 of Garcialebias charrua. Taxonomy (NCBI): domain Eukaryota; kingdom Metazoa; phylum Chordata; class Actinopteri; order Cyprinodontiformes; family Rivulidae; genus Garcialebias; species Garcialebias charrua. The sequence goes on from JBBPBX010022145.1 coordinate 32,458, forward strand.
GTTTCCGTCTGCACCACTGGGTTTAAACACGCTCTCTGAGTGAAACCGTGACAGTATGCGGCGACCTTCCAAAAAGCCCAGCAGACGGAACATTTCGCCTACCTGTTCTCTCGAGTCCACGCAGAGGGATCAGACTGTTTTCCGTTGTGGTGGATTTCAGCTCCACGAGGACCGCCTGCCGTCCTGCTCCAGTTTGGCTCTTCCTCCAGGTCCACTCATCGTTTCCGGATGGACCTCGGGTGAGGATAACGACGAACTGTGTTTTCCTCTTGTTCCCCAGTCTTCCCACCGCCGTAAAAGCGGTAAAAAGAAGAACCGGAAGCGTTCAACTACACCTCCTCTGTCTTGGTCAGCTGATCAGACTCTGTTCGGCGAATCCGAGTATTTTGGGTACGACCCCAGCGCTCCAGTGGGGGCGAGTTCCATCGCCTCACCTCCTAGGTTTCCGGTGAGGGTGGAAACAAACACCCCACTGTCGCTCGCAGCTTTCCGGCTCAGTTCGTTGAACCCGGTCACAGCGTCTCCACGGGGGCGGGTCTTCTCACCGTTCACTCATCTCCCCGTTCATCCAGAGATCAGATGAAGGGGGGCCAGCCCACAGGTCAGTCAACAGAACAATGTCACATTACGCCAGCAGAGGTCATCCCAGGAAGTTCTTCTGGGGTGATAAACATTTCTGACATCCATCACATAAACTACTTTACAAAGACTTTTCCTCAGCTGAAGTTAACCCGGCCAGTTCAAATTTATTACTCTCACTAGCTGAAAAACTGTTGACGTCTACACCTGGTCTCTTATCCATCCCTGAATATTATCAACTCCTGAATAAGATTATGTCTATTAATGAATCAATGCTTAGATCAGTCCCTGGCCCGCTTGAACTGTTCCTTCCTGTAAGGGTCTCTTCCTCAGCTCCCTCACCACCTGCCGGCTCTCCAGCGCTTACTGTATCCTTAGAGGGAGTCCTAGAAGACACCCCTCACTTCTCTTGCGCTGTGGAGGGTCCTGAACCAAAAGAGGTGTTCCGGTCTGGTCCTGGACCGCACCGTCGTGGCAGGGATCGATGGCAGAGGGGACCTACAGACTCTTCAGCTCCTGTTCCTGCTCCTGGTTTCACCTCACATGGTTCGTCTCTTGGCTTTTCATGCTGTGGTTCTTTGGCTGATTCGACGCCTGCAGACTCGATGGTGGAGCCCTCACCTGCTGCAGACCCATTGGCTGTCGACGCTTCGCCCGACTCTTCGGTTCCTAACTCCTCGGCTCATGGTCCTTTGACTTCTGGCCCTCCGGTTTCTGGCTCTTCAGCTCCTGGTTTCAGTTCTTCGGCGGCCGACAAAGACCCAGCTTCGACCGACAAAGACCCAGCTTCGACCGACGAAGACCCAGCTTCGACCGAAGAAGATCTCAACTCTCCAGCATCTCCAGACGCCTCCACCTCTACAGAGGGTCCCAGCGCGACGGACGCCTCCACCTCTACAGTGGGTCCCAGCGCAACGGACGCCTCCACCTCTACAGAGGGTCCCAGCGCAACGGACGCCTCCACCTCTACAGAGGGTCCCAGCGCAACGGACGCCTCCACCTCTACAGAGGGCCCCAGCGACACGGACGCCTCAACGTCTACGGAGGGTCCACGCACCGCTGATGCCTCAACATCAACTGAGGGTCTCCACACTGCTGACGTCTCTTCGCTCGATGTTTTCTCGCTCGATGTTTCCTCGCCAGACGTCTCTTCGCTCAATGTTTGCTCGTTCGATGTTTCCTCGCCAGACGTCTCTTCGCTCAATGTTTGCTCGTTCGATGTTTCCTCGCCAGACGTTTCTTCGCCAGACGTCTCTTCGCCAGACGTCTCTTCGCCAGACGTCTCTTCGCCAGACGTCTCTTCGCCAGACGTCTCTTCGCCAGACGTCTCTTCGCTCGATGGTTGCTCGCTCTATGTTTCCTCGCCAGACGTCTCTTCGCCAGACGTCTCTTCGCTCGATGTTTGCTCGCCTGATGTTTCCTCGCCAGACGTCTCTTCGCCAGACGTCTCTTCGCTCGATGTTTGCTAGTTCGATGTTTCCTCGCCATACGTCTTTTCGCTCGATGTTTGCTCGCCTGATGCTTCCTTGCCAGACGTCTCTTCGCCAGACGTCTCTTCGCTCGATGTTTGCTCGCCTGATGCTTCCTTGCCAGACGTCTCTTCGCCAGACGTCTCTTCGCTCGATGTTTGCTCGCTCGATGTTTCCTCGCCAGACGTCTCTTCGCCAGACGTCTCTTCGCCAGACGTCTCTTCATCGATGTTTGCTCGCCTGATGTTTCCTCGCCAGCCGTCTCTTCGCCAGACGTCTCTTCGCTCAATGTTTCCTCGCCAGACGTCTCTTCGCTCGATGTTTGCTCGCCTGATGTTTCCTCGCCAGATGTCTCTTCGCCAGACGTCTCTTCGCCAGACGTCTCTTCGCTCGATGTTTGCTCGCTTGATGTCTCTGCGCAGACGTCTCTGCGCCAGACGTCTCTGCGCCAGACGTCTCTGCGCCAGACGTCTCTGCGCCAGACGTCTCTGCGCCAGACGTCTCTACGCCTGACGTCTCTACGCCAGATGTCTCTACGCCAGACGTCTCTACGCCAGACGTCTTTATGCCTCCAGACGTCTCGACTCTCGTCTCTACGCCTCCAGACGTCTCTCCGCTCGTCTCTACGCCTCCAGACGTCTCTCCGCTTGTCTCAACGCCTCCAGACGTCTCAACTCTCATCTCTACGCCTCCAGACGTCTCTCCGCTCGTCTCAACGCCTTCAGGCGTCTCTCCGCTCGTCTCTACGCCTTCAGGCGTCTCAACGCTCATCTCAACGCCTCCAGACGTCTCAACACTCGTCTCGAGGCTTCCTGACGTCTCACCGCTCGTCTCTACACCTCCGGCCATCTCATCGCTCGTCTCTACAACTCCGGCCATCTCAGGCATCTTGACACTCGTCTCGACAGCGCTCGTCTCTACGCCTCCTGACGCCTCGACGCTCGTCTCGACGTCTTCAGACGTCTCGGCACTCTCAACGCTCGTCTCGACGCCTTCGGTCATCCCAACGCCTTCAGTCGTCTCAACACTCATCTCATCGACTTCAGGTGTCTCTGCTCTCGACTCAACGACCCCCAAGGACAATTTTCTGCTCGGCCCTTCGACGCCCGCTGACTCACCGCCTACTGGCCTCGCTCATGCTGGCTCCTTCCATGTGACCTCTGATGGTCGGCCTCCCGGCCGTCCCCCTGAGACTGCTCGTCATGTGGCCTCTGATGGACGGTCTCCCGGCCGTCCGCCTGACCGGCCGTTGCCTGATGTCGGTCTCCTGGTCACCCTCTTTGGTTTTTTTGATGTTATCTTAGGTTTAGTCTTTGTGTTTGGCTTTCGCAGTTTTAGGTTAGGTCTTTGTGTTTAGTTTCCACACACTGTAACCCCAAATTTTCATTTACATAATAAGTCAAGCTATTATTACTATTATTTTTGTTATTTTGCAAAAGGCGGGACCATTACTAAACAAAATGTGAATTGCATACTAGCTCAAAATGAGTTGCTTCTTTACTAATGGCTCTGAGTGGTGACACATCTCATTTACATGTTTTTACTGGTTTGGGGCGGGGCTTGTCAGTGAACACGTCACCTGCCTGGTGTGGTGAACAAAGAAGAAGGAAAAAAATGAAGAACCGTGAGGCCATGTTTCTCCTGACTGTTTGCTGCAAAATCTCATTACAGTGACGAAGTGCTGAAATCAGGTCAGTCTGGTTGATGTAACAGTTTATTGACACATGTTAAGTGCTCAAATTTGATTCCGTTTTTATTGTACTTGCTGGTAAAATAACGTTTTTGTTTGCTCATGTTAACGATAGCTATAATGTTTCACCGGAGTGTCAACTGCATCATTTTTGCCCTAAATTAGAGCTACTTTGTAGTTGATCATCCTTTGTTGTTATTTCGGGACTGATTGAATTAGTACCGGTAGTTAATGCCTGTAGAAAACAAGAACTAATTGCCCCTCACAGAGAGCTAATGCTGTTAGCAGTTAGCTCTGCTAGCTTCCTGTTGCATACAGAATAATTTACCACATGCTTTAATTTTTTTAAAACTTCGACAGGGAACATTCAAATCAAGGGCTGTTGGTTCTTACAATCATTCCTGGTGATTTAGTGAATTTTGCTTATATTCTGTGTTAGTACCAGGGCATGTCCAAGAACTCCTTGAGTGACTGAGGCGTCTTCGAGATGATTCTAAGCTGCTTTTATCGATGGGGGAAGATGATGCATTACTTGAGCAGTAAGTGAAAACTATTTTATACTGCTATTTTATACTGCTGTTATAGAATAAAGAAGTAAGAGTTTTCGTCATTCGTCTGTCCCGTCCCGTTTATTGCTGTACAGGTAGTCCCTGACTTACGAGCGCCCTGACATGTATTTCTTTCTTTTGTGTATGTCTGTCTGTCTTCAACATAATCAATATTTTTCTTTTTCACTTCAGGCAAACTCGTTCAGACACGGAGTGTCTACCTAGAAGGGATCAACAGAAGGATTCCAGTGATGATACTTCTAGCTGTGGAGACGAAGCTGTGCAGATGTGAGAGAACAGCAGGAGAGGAGGTAGGAGAGGAGGAAGCAGAGGAGGCCAAAATGTAAATAGTTTGCAGTGAGTGTGTTTTTTATTGTTTATTTTTTACAATATATAAAGATTTGTTTACAAAAAGTACTTCTTGCAGGGATGACGTTGTGGAGACATCACCACACTTTCTGATGAAACGCTGGCCTGCACTCCACTAATAAGCAGGTACACATATTATTCTGATGGTCATTGTCCAGTTGTACAGCACACTAATTTCTTTCTTTCTTTTTTTTGTCTAACCGCCATAGTGGATTTGTGCGCCAAATAGAAGACAAAACAAAATGTGGACCTAACATTTAGAGGGATGACGTGGATACATCACCACCAAGCCTTCTGATGAAACGCTGGCCTGCATTCTTCACTAATAAGCAGGTACACATATTATTCTGATGGTCATTGTCCAGTTGTACAGCACACTAATTATTATTTTTTTTTGTCTAACCGCCATAGTGGATTTGTGCGCCAAATTGAAGACAAAACAAAATGTGGACCTAACATTTAGAGGGATGACGTGGATACATCAACACCAAGCCTTCTGATGAAACGCTGGCCTGCACTCCACTAATAAGCAGGTACACATATTATTCTGATGGTCATTGTCCAGTTGTACAGCACACTAATTTCTTTCTTTCTTTTTTTTGTCTAACCGCCATAGTGGATTTGTGCGCCAAATAGAAGACAAAACAAAATGTGGACCTAACATTTGGAGGGATGACGTGGATACATCAACACCAAGCCTTCTGATGAAACGCTGGCCTGCACTCCACTAATAAGCAGGTACACATATTATTCTGATGGTCATTGTCCAGTTGTACAGCACACTAATTTCTTTCTTTCTTTTTTTTGTCTAACCGCCATAGTGGATTTGTGCGCCAAATAGAAGACAAAACAAAATGTGGACCTAACATTTGGAGGGATGACGTGGATACATCACCACCAAGCCTTCTGATGAAACGCTGGCCTGCATTCTTCACTAATAAGCAGGTACACATATTATTCTGATGGTCATTTTCCAGTTGAACAGCACACTAATTTCTTTTTCTTTTAATTTTTTAAAATTTGTATGGAATTCTAAAGGATTGTGGAAAAAGACCTGCTGCTGGAATCTTATTCTGTCCTTCATGATCACACCCTGACTAACCCTGTGTTTATGTGCAGTGACGACAGTGATGGTCCCATATTAAATAATATAAAAACAACCAATTTAGAAGTTTTCCCATTTCAGTCAAATAGTGACAAAATGACCAAGAAGATCTCTCAAATAGTCCTTAGACCAATACTGATTTTACAATGTTCATTGTTAGAAAATTTCAAAATGCTTGACCAAACAGTAGTTATCATTATGTTAGCATAAACTGTATTTGATACAATGCCTGTTCTGTCATGGTGGTCTGTTGTAGTTCAGCAATTTTATTCCCTAATGGTTTTATTTATGGCAATTATTTTTTTGTTTATCTTTAGGATGGTGATGAGTTATTTGGCCAAATGGACGTTGGGACCTTGTTGCTGAATCCTTAAGGTGTCACCCCCTGCCCCAACATCAGATCTTCACCCGGCGAGCCTGAAAATCGTCAATGAGGGCGACATTTTTGTGGAAAAGCTCATGACCCTGCCAGAAGCTGTGAGACTCCTTTTTGGGCTCACATATGAACTCCATGTAAACTACCCAAAGAAAATCAGAAATACACTCCTGTTCATTCATCAGGTACTGTATTCCCCCCCCCCCCAATTTGGGAAGTATTGAGTTGAAACTGAGAATTCAAACAGAAAATTCAACTTGTGTAAAAATGCTGCAGGTGCTCTACTTTTGGTTAGATGGGGAAAAAAATCCTATTTAGCAGCTAGAAGTTTATTGTTTTACTCCTGAAGTTTAGTTTGTAGCCGTCTTTCAAAAACAAACATAATAGGAACAAGAGTTGTAATGTAACTGTTACAGAGAAACTTTCCTGTTCATCTAAAAAAGCTAAGTCTGGTCCACTGGACATTCAAAAAAATATAAAACAAAACAAAGCAAAAAATAAATAAATGTAGAAACGAGCTGAATACAGCAACTCAGACTGAGGAAGTCTTTCGGACGAAAGACGAAACGTTTCTACATTTTTTTGCTTTGTTTTGTTTTATATATTTTTGAATGTCCAGAGGACCAGACTTAGCTTTTTTAGATTTTTCTACCTGGATTATTGAGCATGTATCAGAGTGTTTCCTGTTCATCATTACTTGTTTTAAACAATTGTTAGTGCCACCATGCTAGTTAATTTTTTTGTTGAAATTTTTTTTTTTTTTTTTATTATTATTATTTTTATTTTTTTATGTTTAATTTTTATTTTTTTATCATTAAGGCTTCCAAATAAAATAACTGTACGGACAATTTTTTTAAAGACAATTTACATGTCGAAGCCATTGAAGGGTTCCATGTTAGTCTTTTGACCAGATTAATGATGTAAATGATAAAGGGTACCTCAGATCATAAGATGTTATGTAAGCATGTTCCCCTTTGCACAAGATATTAACATTCTTAATTTCACCTATCAAAGTAAAATGGTTAATTTGGTAAAACGTTTGAAAATCCATTTTTGTAAAGGCTTAAATGCAGAATTGTATTGACTTAGCACTTTACTCAGATTTAGTTTTGTACTAAAGTTTAAATTCTTGAACATGGTGAAATGTGTACTCAGATTTACATGTTTAAAATGTTACTATTCCACTATTTTTGCAATAAATTTGTGAAAAATAAATTAAATTGTCATTTTTTGTGTAAGAAACAACAGGTAGTATACAGACAATTATTGTGTAATGTTAAAAAAATCTAATTTATTATTATTATTATTATTATTATTATTATTATTTACATTTAGTATTTCTAACTAAAAAAGATGAGAAATGAATACTGATAAACATGAGAAACAAATACTGATCATCATGGGTAATGATTACTGATATATATGATTAATGGTTGAGATAATTACTCGTAAACAATGGTTTTAAAAACTTGAGTTGTTTTAGTACAAGATTATCTTTGACACAAGACTTTAAGTAAACAGAGCTTGATTTGTTTTGTTTTTGATTTTGTAAAAACTGGAGATCCCCTCGCAATCGCTTTCCACATTCTGCTTTAGTAATGATTACTAATTTGGGTTTACAGTGTACCTTTACAAGCAGGCAGATGGTACCTATAAACTAAAAGAGTGTCATGCCTACCATTACCAAATAATGGGTCAGCTTGGGCTCACAGGTATGTCATGGTGTGATTTCTTTATTAAATGTGAAGAGGACTACCACCTGGAAAGAATACACTTTGATGTTGCAAAATGGGAAGAAATGAAGAGCAAGCTTGATGTATTTTTCTTTGACTACTATGTAACATGCCAGTGAAATAAATCAGTTATTTCAGTACTTTTGGATTTTGTTCCATTGCATTCGACATTGTTGTATGATTGTTTGTTTCAGCCTCTCAGAGTGAATGTTATAATAAAATGAGAGAGATTCACTGCCAGAAATTTATTTCTGCGTATTCCATCATTCAGCACAATACAGAGAGTTTAGATATCCAGGGCAGCCTTACAATCATTTTAAAACAGTACTAATTAACAATATACATCTCACTCACCATAGTCATCAGCATGCTGTTGACTCTCTTCTTCATCATCATCAGCACAAGATGTGGAGCTGGAAGCATTCGGCTCAATGAAACTGCATCTGTATACACATTTTGTACATGATTGTTATTGATTAAACCTGCAAGTTGGTAAACATGTTCTTATTTACAGTGACTTAAGTGCAATATACAAGTATTCAATTCCCATTTACTACTGTATTTTTTAATTGTCTATTTACCTGCTGCTCTTTAAAGTGGTGTAACATTAAGTGCAACTAGCCATAGTTATGTAGCTAGTGTATTTTAAATATAATATAACTAGCATGAAGGCATACCGATGTTTGGGTGGCTTTCGACAGCCTCCAAGTTGCTCCCTGGTCTGGTTCTGCACTTGTAATGCAACTACTGGGTTGGGATACTCAGGGGTGGGCTTTCCATTTACAAAATGCTAAATGACAGATATAAAAAAAAACGATTCAAGATGCTTGTTAAAAGAGAAAATGTTAATTAGCTAGTCAAGTTTATGTAGTGAAACTGACTAAACATGATATCGTATAGGGTTCACAGCATCGAGACCCGACAGTGAACTAATGTAAACATTCGCTAAAGTTAGCTAATGCTAATGAGCTTACTAAACGTAAGAGGGTAATCTTCTAAAAATTATATCCAAAATAATACACAACAATGAATATTAATAATAACCTTTCTTGAAATTATAATTATTACTTCTAGAGCAGGACAGTCACAATGAATGTTTGTCTTACCTTTGAGCATACATACGAATGCTTGTTTATCTTCGAGACATTAAGCTGGGAGTGAGGCCTTCCACACTGTTTTATCCATTGTTGACACCGTTCCAGTTGTGTTTTCGGCTTTGGGAAGGGAAAAAACAAGACTCCACCAGACAAACTCTTGGGATACCTGCTGTCTGATTTACACAATCCATAGGCGCATCGCTTCACCATCTTGTAGAATGTCGGACCTAGCTTACATAGCCGGAGATGCTAGTGACGTGTGATTGGACAATGGCCGG
>JBBPBX010022146.1:0-29621 GCA_038048925.1 Garcialebias charrua
GCTCTGTTCATCAGGCAGTCAGGATGCTAAACACTCTGCCTGCTCTGCCTCCCCTCCCATTTGAACTGCCTTAACACAAAAAACTTTCTCACACATTACCACACAACACAAAGATTTTAACACTGGACTCTGTGTCATCAAACGGGTTATTCACTAAACTCTCGGTCATGTGCTCATTCAGTTTGCACTACTTCTCATATTTGCACTAATGTTTGTATTACATTACTGCCTATAGTCATACTACTGTTTACATTCACTGTTTACATTTATTAATACTGTTTACATTTATTACTACTGTTTACATTTATTACTACTGTTTACATTTACACTACTTTTATATCTACACTACTGCTGATACATATACAGTATTCTCTGACTAGCCTTATTTAAGGATGCCCAATGTGCCTTATGTGCCTTACTGCATATGCCACTTTGCCTCTATACCAACATCAACTACCTCATACATATACTGTGTACATTAACTCATATGCTGCTTTGCCACTCTTTGCAAATGTCAATGCTAGAACCTTCAGTTTATTTTATAGATATACTTTTTATACTTTTTATACTACTATGCAAAAACTCAGGACAGTATTACACTTTTATTATTTCATTTTATGCTTATGTTCATTAAATGTTTAGTGTTTTAGTGTTGGTGTAAATTTTCATACTTTTATACTACTATGCAAAAACTCAGGACAGTGTTACACTTTTACTATTTTAGCCAAAGGGACACCTGTTAAAGGTGTATTGACGGCCACCAAAAGTGAAAGCTAGTTTGTACTGGTCCTCGGCGCGCACAGGGATGGTCCAAAAACCAGAGGCGACGTCGAGGGTCGAGAAGTACTTACCATTGGTGACCTTGGGCAGTTCCTGTTGGAGTTGCGTCATAGGCCATCTGGATAAGGGAACTTGTTTGTTTAGCTTTCGGTAGTCTATAGTGAGTCTCCACTTACCATTTGGTTTTAACACCGGCCATAAAGGCGCAGAGTAAGTGCTGTTACAGTATCGGATGATACCTTTTCCTAACAGGTCAGCAATGATTTCCCTGATAGGTTGATGTGCTGCCAGAGGAATCTTGTATTGTCTGACAAATGCAGGTGGAGCATCAGGCGGGGTTGGAATGCTCACTGTGTGGAGCGTGGTCAACCCACAATCCATCGAGTCAGTTGAGAATGATTTTTCATATTTTAGCAGAACTTTGCGAAGTTTGTCCCTGTCTTCATTTACGTTGCTTTGAAAAACTGGTTATGACCCACATCAAAACATCAATCAACATCAACGAGGACCCTCATCAGTATGCATATCGCGAGAACCGATCAACAGAGGACGCCATCTCCTCTGTGGTCCACACTGCTCTCACCCACCTGGAACAGAAGGACTCATACGTCCGTATGCTCTTTGTGGACTTCACATCTGCCTTCAACACCATGATCCCCCAAACTCTGATGGACAAACTATTCACACTAGGACTAAGCCCCTCCATTTGTAACTGGGTACTAGACTTTTTAACAAACAGACCACAGTCAGTGAGGATCCACAACTTCTCCTCCTCCACCATAACCCTCAGCACTGGCTCTCCTCAAGGATGTGTGTTGAGCCCTCTTCTGTTCACTCTGCTCACATATGATTGTGCAGCTACCCATCCAGGCTGTCACATTGTAAAGTTTGCATATGATACAGCTGTGGTGGGATGCATCACAAACAACGATGAGTCCAGCTACAGGCAGGAGGTGGAACACTTGGAGAGCTGGTGCAAGGACAACAACCTTCACATCAATGTGAAGAAGACAAAGGAGATGATTGTGGACTTCAGAAGGAACAAACAAACCCACACCCCACTGAACATAAGAGGATCTGAGGTGGAAGTGGTCTCCAGCTACAAGTACTTGGGTGTACACATGAATGATAACCTCAGCTGGAGCAACAACACCACCAGCCTGATCAAGAAAGGTCATCAGAGACTCTACTTCCTCAGACGGCTGAGACGAGCTGGTCTGGGAAGCTCAGTCCTCACCTCCTTCTACAGGTGTGCAGTGGAGAGCATCCTGTGCTCCAGCATCAACGTGTGGCATGGAGGCTGCACAGCTGCAGAAAGAAAAGCTCTACAGAGAGTGGTGAAGGCTGCACAGAAGATGTTGGAGTCAGTCTCCCCACCATCACAGACATTTACACCTCCAGATGCAGGAAGAGAGCCACCTGCATCATGAAAGACCCCACTCACCCAGCACACTCACTATTTGCCCCACTCCCCTCAGGACGGAGGTTGAGGAGCATTAAGTGTAGAACCACTAGACTGAGGAACAGCTTCTACCCTGTGGCTGTTAGACTCATGAATAAATAACCAGAATAATCACTGCAAAATATCACATCATGTTGATGCTGATATGTTGCTGTGTTCATTCGTGCCCATCTGCTCATATAGACTCATGTTCGTGCTGCTGTTTGGAGTGACGTTTTTCTATATTAGTGCTTAGTGTATTGTTAGCGGATGTTTTTCTTAGTTCATATATTAGATGTTATTACTGTTCTTCTCTTACATTTTATTGTTGGATGTAACTGGGACCCTGTGTACATAATCTCGTTTCATCACATATTCCACGTGTGGTGCGAATGACAATACAGATTATCTGACGCTGATATGGCCCTTTTAAAAATTTAGTTTGGCTCCAACAAAGCTGCCAGAATCCCAAACTGATTTGTATGAATATAAAGCTAAAAATACACACATTGGAGAGACTTATGTTTATTAAATGTTTAGTGTTTAAGTGTTGGTGTAAATTTTCATACTTTTATACTACTATGCAAAAACTCAGGACAGTGTTACATTCTTACTATTTTATGCTTATGTTTATTAAATGTTTTAGTGTTTAGTGTTTAGATGGTTACTGTTGCACCGAGGGACTGAGAGAAACGCAATTTCAATCCTGTGTATGTCCTGTACATATTGCAGTTCTGACAATAAAGTTGACTTTGACTTTGACTTTTAGCCTCATATTAAGCTAGTGTAAGTCGATATAGACAATCTTTGGTAAACCATGATGACAGAGAGGGGTGGGGTAGAACTGTAAGCAGATTGACTGGTCCATCAATCTGATCAAAATAAAAAACAGTAAGGCCGTGGTACAAAAACAAATAAGGTTGTATTAGTTACCATACCATACCATACCATTTTATTTATAAAGCACTTTAAACAGGAACAAGTCCACACCAAAGTGCTGGACAAACAAACACGCAACAGGCAACACAGACAATGAAGTACAACACGAAAAACATAAAAAACATTGCAGATCATAAATCAAACGATCCAATACAAATCAGCTGGCATTGAAAGCGATGGAGTAGTAGTGAGTTTTTAACCGGGATTTGAAAACCGAGAGGGAGGTTAATTAAGCTCAAAAGCTTTCGTGTTTCTTTCAAAGTCCAAAAGGTGAGAAGTAGAGGTAAAAATTTGACAATTTGTACTAAAAGTGAACTAAAAATTGTTTTTGTTCACTTTGGCAAGAGCGACCACAATATAAAGATATGATGTTGAAAAATGATGGAACTATCGCTTTGGTCCAACTTGAAAGAGTCAGAGTCAGAGAGTCTTTATTGTCATTTGCACCGCATGTGGTACATGTGATGAAAACGAGATTATGTACACGGGGTCCCAGTTACATCCAACAACAAATGCAAGAGAAAAACAGTAATAACATCTAGAATTAACTAAGAGAAACATCAACTAGTAATACACTAAGCCCTAATGTAGTGGAAAAACATCATTATAAACAGCAGCACGAACATGAGTCTGTATGAGCAGATGGTCACAGATGAACACAGCAACAAGAAAACAGATCAGCATCAGCATGATGTGATATTTTGCAGTGTTTATTCTTATTATTTATTTATTCATGAGTCTAACAGCCTCAGGGTAGAAGCTGTTCCTCAGTCTAGTGGTTCTACATTTGATGCTCCTCAACCTCCGTCCTGAGGGGAGTGGGGCAAAGAGTGAGTGTGCTGGGTGAGTGAGGTCTTTCATGATGCAGGTGGCTCTTTTTCTGCATCTGGAGGTGTAAATGTCTGTGATGGTGGGGAGACTGACTCCAACAGACTTCTGTGCAGCCTTCACCACTCTCTGTAGAGCTTTCCTCTCTGCAACTGTGCAGCCTCCATGCCACACATTGATGCTGGAGCACAGGATGCTCTCCACTGCACACCTGTAGAAGGAGGTGAGAACTGGGCTGCTCAGACCAGCTCGTCTCAGCCGTCTGAGGAAGTAGAGTCTCTGATGACCTTTCTTGATCAGGCTGGTGGTGTTGTTGCTCCAGCTGAGGTTATCATTCAAGTGTACACCCAAGTATTTGTAGCTGGAGACCACTTCCACTGCAGATCCACCTATGTTCAGTGGGGTGTGGGTGTGTTTGTTCCTTCTGAAGTCCACAATCATCTCCTTTGTCTTCTTCACATTCATGTGAAGATTATTCTCTTTGCACCAGCTCTCCAGGGGCCTCATGTACAAAGACTTGCGTGGATTTCCTACTGAAAAGTGACGTACGGTCAAATCCAGAAAAGTGTGTACGCACAAAAAAATCCAGATGTATCAAACTGTGCGTACACCGGAATCCACGCACATTCCTTTTGTACATCACAATCAACGTGGAACTGAGCGCACGTGAGACACCTCCCCTGACACGCCTTCATTTACATATGTTAAACAGATGCAAATTACTTCCTGCATGTGTGAAGGACATGTTTGTTTGATCCCTGCGCGATCAGAAATGATTTCTAGATTCAGGAAAATAATGAATTTAATATAATATGAGTGAGGAAAATAATCCTAAGTAAGAATAGTAATAAAATGTGTTCATCACACAAAGAACGAGTGATTGTGTGTCGGATTTGTGTGTGCGCGCACCCTGCTTTGGTGCGCCAGCTCATCCATTCATTCTGAGTGAAAATATTAACTTTGCGCACGGGTTTATTACCATAATTACTGTAAACACAGAGGAACTTAGATGTTTGGTAGAACATAGATCTTTGTTTATTTAATAGATGATATGAAGAAACGGGTCTGTGCGTCTCAGTGGAGAGTTTTCATGACATGACGTGATGTTGGAGTCTCCAAACGCTGCGCGCGCCACATTGTGCGCAATCTGTTTGTCTGTGAAGCCTTTACTCTCCTACAAGTTATATATGGTGTACTTTCACGTGTCATTTTGGAGAAATCTACAATAAACGCAGATTATTAAACACCTCCACTGCCGTGTAACACCGGCGTGGGTGCGCGCGCGCTCCAAAGCGCGACCACTCAGCCTTTGGAATCATATGGATGAGACATTCCATTAAATATGATCAGGCTTTGTGTGGACTGGACAGCCCTGATCGGCCTGCAGCTCCCTCAGGAAAGCTCCTGTGGAACAGTTTGATCGCTGCTTCTGCAGGTGCACACGTGATGCACGGCTCCTGTTGCTCCAGAGCGCAGCAGTGCCAAACTGAAAAATGATTATTTCTGGAAACGGCTGATAAGCCATATCATAGATCAGAAAATTATATCTGTTTATAAATAAATGCTCTGCGTGTTACAATATTTATTATATCCTCCAGTAAGGCTGAATCCGTTCCTGTTAAATGTATTTGTTGCACAACTTTGCGCGTCCTTTATTTGCGTCCATGTGGATGTAATAATTGTTATCATGTGTGTTTGGTGGGAATATTAATCATTTTCACATCATGAACAGTTAATAATAATAATAATAATAATAATAATAATAATAATAATAATAATGAATTCAATTTATAACGCACTTTTCATTAATGTAAATCTCAAAGTGCTACAAGGTGCAACATAATTGAATGTCAATAAAACAAATAATAAAACAATTAAAATCAACAACAGTATCAGCTAAGATCAAAAGTAGAATCATGAGGAGGTAGTGTAAGCTCGGTTGAATAGAAAGGTCTTCAAGCCGCTCTTAAAGTCAACCACAGACTGTGGGGCTTCAGTTTCTCTGAATCACCTGTAAGTGTCGCCAAAGGAACAAGAACCACAGAAACGTGCGTACGCCTAACAGGGGAGCTGGCGTGGAAATGTACTTGGATGCGCACATATTCACGTTCAGTTCAGTTTTGATACATACGGGGTTTTGCGTGGATGGTGCCGTACGCAAGGTTTTTGTGCGCACGCACGGTTGATACATGAGGCCCCAGGTGTTCCACCTCCTGTCTGTAGCTGGACTCATCATTGTTTGTGATGCATCCCACCACCGCTGTATCATCTGCAAACTTAACAATATGACAGCCTGGATGTGTGGCTGTACAATCATATGTGAGCAGAGTGAACAGAAGAGGGCTCAGCACACATCCTTGGGGAGAGCCAGTGCTGAGGGTTATGGTGGAGGAGGAGAAGTTGTGGATCTTCACGGACTGTGGTCTGTTTGTTAAGAAGTCTAGTACCCAGTTACAAATGGAGGGGCTTAGTCCAAGTGTGGATAGTTTGTCTATCAGAGTTTGGGGGATCATGGTGTTGAAGGCAGATGTGAAGTCCACAAAGAGCATGCGCACGTATGAGTCCTTCTGATCCAGGTGGGTGAGAGCAGTGTGGACCACAGAGGAGATGGCGTCCTCTGTTGATCGGTTCTCGCGGTATGCATATTGATGAGGGTCCTCGTTGATGTTGACGGTTGTCTTGATGTGGGACATGACCAGTTTCTCAAAACATTTAGCGACTATCGGGGTGAGGGCCACCGGTCTATAGTCATTCAGACCAGTCACTGTGGAGCTCTTTGGGACTGGGATGATGGTCGCGGTCTTCAGGCAGGTGGGAACTGACTCCAGTGAAAGTGAGGTGGTGAAGATGTCAGCCAGCACCTCACAGAGCTGGTCCGCACATTCCTTCAGAACTTTCCCTGGGATGTTGTCTGGTCCGGTTGCTTTATGAGGGTTGAAACTGCTGTCATGAGATATCAACACAGGTCACTCTCAAAGTATGACCCTCAACAAAGTACTACCACACCTAGTTTTTGCCTCAGTATCTGTAAATCCATTGACTTACGTTTGCTAATGTTTGATATGGTAGCCATTTTGAATTGGGTTGACTCCAAAGGCAGCTGTTGAGATACTGTACATCTAATGAGTAATTTCTAAAACTTTCATGAAAATTTGTCCAGTGGTTCAGAATTTGGAAATGAACACATCAGTCACGATGCTGGCAAAAACATAATCGTCCCCTTTCATCCTTTCATGGTCGGTGATAATTATTACCTGGGTCCCTCAGTAACCCAGAATTTTTTTTATATACGGTACTCACAATTGAAGTTGAAAGGCCTTGGTCTAGAAAGTTTTCAAAAAATAAACTACCCTGGAAGGGGGAAAAAAATATATATATATATAATAATAATATGCTGTTTTTTTGTGTTCTTGAATGGCTATAAAAATGAACAGAGAATAAATGTAACAATGGGAACAATATTGCACGTTTCTTCTGATAGGGATTTGTAAACACCTTCATTTAAACATCTTCACCTAGAACGAGAACCACACAAAGAAACAAGAAATGATTATAATTTGGTCACACTTTGCAAAGGGGATTTCACTTCAAACTCGCTTGGAGCAGAGCTCAACCGTGTTTGAAGCAAGTCCGAATTGGTCAGCGCGTGCTAGGATTTTTTTCTCTCAAAAGTAGGACAGAGGTGAGATTTAGATATCACATGAACATACAAGAACGCAATATCAAAAACAAACCAGAACGTGATGTCAGAACATTATTATCTGTAATCAAACATAAGCTGGCCCAACCAGCGTCCTTGTTCTGTGTCAAGGAGACGAATGCGCGCACTCTTTAGATAAATGTTTGTTACATACAGAGAGAATTGAAGCATTTACATCATTACCAATCTTGACACCAAAAATCCTGTTAGGTATGAGTGGAAGCGTTCTCATGTAGCACCTGCAATCCCAACCCAGTGTTCCAGCTGCGATATGAGGATGCTGTGGTCAACAATATAGCAGCAGTAAGGTCAAGGAGTACCATTACCACAAATTGACCAGAATCATTTGATATCAGAATATCATTACAAACCCTCACTAACGCTGTTTTGGTGCTGTGAAATTGCTTAAAACCAGACTGAAAGATCTCGGAAATTCTGTTCTCTTTCAAAAACTCATTTAATTGTTTGTTTTCCTTAGTTTGAAAGTGACCAAAGGTGAGAGGGGAGTTGGTCCACTGAATCACTGCAAAGTGGGCAGGTAACTAAGACCCACCTTAAAAAAGAGCTGGGCCAATAATGTATGTTCTAGTATATACGTCACTGAGCTGGGGCCACCCACAGCATCACCAACACACCCACAATGGATTCCACCGTGGAGAGTCAGCCAGAAGATACACACCACCACCCATGGCCTCATTAAAAGACTATTGAAATATTATTGAAAGACTATTGAAAAACTATTGAAATATTATTGAAAGACTATTGAAAAACTATTGAAATATTATTGAAAGACTATTGAAAAACTGTTCAGTACAACATGACTGATTCTCTCTCCAAAAAGAGCCAGACTGGACAAAAAAAAAAGTTAAAATATTGTTCACTATTGACCCATTACAAGGTTGACTAGACAGTATTTTAATTAGAGTTGATGACAAACTGGAATTGAAATGATCACAGCTCTGTTCATCAGGCAGTCAGAATGCTAAACACTCTGCCTGCTCTGCCTCCCCTCCCATTTGAACTGCCTTAACACAAAAAACTTTCTCACACATTACCACACAACACAAAGATTTTAACACTGGACTCTGTGTCATCAAACGGGTTATTCACTAAACTCTCGGTCATGTGCTCATTCAGTTTGCACTACTTCTCATATTTGCACTAATGTTTGTATTACATTACTGCCTATAGTCATACTACTGTTTACATTCACTGTTTACATTTATTAATACTGTTTACATTTATTACTACTGTTTACATTTATTACTACTGTTTACATTTACACTACTTTTATATCTACACTACTGCTGATACATATACAGTATTCTCTGACTAGCCTTATTTAAGGATGCCCAATGTGCCTTATGTGCCTTACTGCATATGCCACTTTGCCTCTATACCAACATCAACTACCTCATACATATACTGTGTACATTAACTCATATGCTGCTTTGCCACTCTTTGCAAATGTCAATGCTAGAACCTTCAGTTTATTTTATAGATATACTTTTTATACTTTTTATACTACTATGCAAAAACTCAGGACAGTATTACACTTTTATTATTTCATTTTATGCTTATGTTCATTAAATGTTTAGTGTTTTAGTGTTGGTGTAAATTTTCATACTTTTATACTACTATGCAAAAACTCAGGACAGTGTTACACTTTTACTATTTTATGCTTATGTTTATTAAATGTTTCAGTGTTTTAGTGTTTAAATGGTTACTGTTGCACCGAGGGACTGAGAGAAACGCAATTTCAATCCTGTGTATGTCCTGTACATATTGCAGTTCTGACAATAAAGTTGACTTTGACTTTGAACAAGAAATTATTGCTGCAATATTAAATGTCAGTTCATGGATGTTAGGAGACAAGAGATGTCTCCAAATGTCTCGACACTCAGGTCCAAGTTTTGAAAATGGTGTCAGGAAGTTAAAATATTGTTCACTATTGACCCATTACAAGGTTGAGACAGTATTGTAATTAGAGTTGATGACAAACTGGAATTGAAATGATCAGAGCCTGTTCCTTTGTTAGGTCAAATGCTCCTTTTTTCATCAGACAACTTTTACTTCAATGTGTTTACTGCAGTTAAAATGACACATTGGTTTTGTTTTGTGTTAAATAAAAACTTTCAAAGGTAAAATCATTCCTCTTTCTTATTTTAATGAATGACATTTAACTCTGCAGGTCATCCCTGAAATCCTGACGCACAGAATCACACGTTTAAGTGTGAACTGAGTCACAGATAAACACAATAAAAACATGTATTATCTGCAGCATTGTTCATTAAACTGGAACAACACTTTTAACGTATTACAGAAAATATACATACAGTATATAGGCACACTTAATGATACTGTAGACCATTGTATTAGGTAATACATTCAGCAAGTACTTTTACTTTAATACTTTAAGTATTTTTAAAAGCAAGTACTTATTTACTTTTACTTAAGTAAAATCATTAATGTGGTAATAATAATATTAATAAATTTTATTTATAACGCACTTTACATCAGTAACAGATCCCAAAGTGCTTCTACTTTTACTAGAGTAATGTACATTTTTGTCTATTGTACTTTTACTTGTGTTTGAGTACTTTCTCCACCACTGCCTTTTTGTTCGTTGTGTGCTTTGACATAGGTTCAGTTATAGGCAAGGACCATCAATGAACTGGTACAGATGACAACATGTGTTGGCATTTTTTTCTCATTTTTTCATTTACCATTTTATTTATACAGGTAGTCTCATTGAGCCATGAGAACTCATTTTCAAGAGAGACCTGTTTAGGGAGCAGATGGTGGGGTTTAGGGCCTTGCTCAGGGACCCAGAGTGGGGCGAATGAGGGTGGAGGCAGGTGTGGGTGTTTCACCTTTTCCACCCACATTTTGACGTTGTCGGTACAACGAACCGGCGATCTTCTGATCCCACCGTCTCTAATGGCATAATGGACAAGTGTAAGCAGAAGCTGCGTCTACAAAAATATTAAAGCAAACATAAAGGGGGAGTAATGTGTAGATAAATGCCATTATATCATATTACACCCAGAATAGCAAAAATAATAAAGCTTAATTTTTTTTGTTGGATAGTGTATCAACACGGCTACTAATTTACACACCGATATAATCAGATTATTTGGTTTGGTCTCGGTGACTTTGGGCTTTTCCCTCTGGAGCAATTTCCTCATCTGCTGCCGCGGAGGCGCGCACGCTGAGCGTCACCCTAGCTTCCTCTTCCCGTGCGCGTGCCCGGCCCGCCAGAGAGGAAAAATAGAAAATGGCGAGCCTGTGCAAAAGGCAGCAATGCACAATCGACAGGCGCGGCTTTCGGCAGGAACTTGACTCGTGGCGACACAAACTCATTCACTGTGTAGGTAAGAATTCTGGCAGTCGCACATTTTGTGATTCTACCGCTTAAATGTCGCTTCAGCGCGACCTTTATCGGTGTAAATAACCATCTATTACCGCACTAACTGACGGGGCATCTCCGAGCGGCGACTTTTTTTTTTTTTTTTTTTGTCGGGTCCTCAACTGTTTCTCACTACAGCCGGTTTGGGCTGCTAGTTAACTGTTGTGGTCTTTCAACAGCGTCGCTTTACTCCGTGTGTGTTTTTAGACGTGTTTCGAAGACTGCTGGCCTAACGTTAGTTCGTTTAAAGGGCTCCGTGTTTGCTTTAAAGGGAGTGTCAGTTGTTGTTGCGTCGGCCAAAATCGGTCCCGTTCTTTGAAAATGCGCGCTCCCGTGCGATGATGATACTGTATTTTAGGTGGGGGGAGGGCGACGCAGACCTTTGAGGTGATGTTCTACTTGATTATGTCTTCCTCTAAACTACCGCCCGGAAGTGGTGCAGTTCGGCGACTTTCCTTTCCTTTTTTTTTTTCGCAGGACACTATAAACTTATCCAATGTTAGGTTTATGGGGAAAAAAACCCCAAAAAACTAAGAGTATTTTTAGACTTTTTGTTTGTACGTACATCAATTATCTTAATGGCTTGACAGAAAGTGCATAAATTCCAGCCAAGTCTAAAGCCAGTGCAATTTTGGACTAATGGTCTTCAGCTGCAGTCAGAATTTAGGATACACACTGTAGCTTCTTTTAATTTATATTTGGCTGACGTGATTTAAGGTGTTCATTGCAAAATTATATAGACAAAAAAAAAAGTAATGAACTTAATCTGCACAATATTTTCCTGATATACATGTAGTCCTCGACTTACGACGGCCTCGAGTTACAACGTTTTGGGGTTACGACACGCATCTCCATTAAAATATATATATATATATATATATATTATTTTTTTTATTTAAATTTTGAAGCCGATTTACGCAGTTTCCGGTTTCCCATTTTACTAGCTGTGGAGGCTACAGCTGCCTTTACGCTCTAAAAAAGCTAAGTCTGGTCCTCTGGACATTCAAAAAACAAAAGAAAACTTGTTTGAGCAAGCTGGACAGGCAGCAACTGTGGAAAAGTAGCTGTTTTATGGTCGGCGGTTTTACAACGTAAACGAATGGAGAATCCGGAGGAGGGAGAAACAGAGGAAATGGCTTCACCAGCAGTCCAGAGTAGGAAATTAACTATTTTTTCCCCTTCATTATAGGTCTGAAATGTATGTTTTTTGATAATTATGTAGGGTATGGTGTGATAGGCTAAGTGCTTGGTAAAATACAGTTCTGTACGTATAAGGTGCAGTTTGGACGTATGCTTTGAGTTGCGTCGAAATTCGCTTTACAACGCCACGTAGGAACGGAACTCCGTCGTAAGTCGGGGACTACCTGTATCTAATTAATAGAATAGAAACTGTCTTTATTGTCCCGCAGATGGGAAATTCAAGTGTAACAGCAGCAACAGATAAAACGATACACACAAAAAGTTCCTAAAATGTTAAAAACAATATATAAAGTGATTAAATTAAAAACAATATATAAAGAAATAAGATAAACAATATCCAATAGTAATGTTCAGTATGTATTGGAACATTGAGAATGACAGACTACTGTATTTACAATTGGGGGGCTGATTTCTCGGCCCCGATTGCCTTAATTTTGGGAAATCGACCGATACTTGCACGAGAAACCGATTTTACCAAATTTTTTTGTTTGTTTTAACAACAGTTGTCTGAACTTCATTTATATTTTGGAGCACTACCTCATGGCCAGTTAAAACAAGTTTGTATTGTTTCTAGGAAGGTACGTTTTTCAGCAAAATAATATGGGAAAATTGAAGGTGCATTGTGACCTTGTAACACCTGACAGTGTCGCTTATAAAACAAAATAGGTATCGGCCAAAATTGGAATCGACAGGTCAGACTTTTTAGAAATCTGTGATCGGCCAGAAAACTGCCATAGGCAGAGTGTGTGATTGAGCAGAGGTCAGCATTTATTTAATACTTTAATGAGTTTGTTGGGAGCAGTGATGGTTGTACAGTAAAGTCTAACAACTGCTGGGAGGAAGGACCTGCGGTAACGCTCCTTTGTGCATTAGGATGCAGTAATCTGTCACTGCAGGAGCTTTCCAATTCAGCAAGTGCTTGTGCATGGGGCTTGTGCATGTGGTGGGTGACGTCCTAAATTAACTACTGTGTTGATTGATTACCTTCGGAAAGAGTTGAAGTGACTAAAAATAAGTCAGACTTACTCGCCTAGCAGAAGTTTGTGTTTTTGAATGTGAAATTCTGTTTTTATTATGCTTCAGCATCCTTCTCAATTCCCAGTATTTATTCTGGACAGTTATGTTACTCAATTTTTCTCTTTTTCTTTAACATTTAGCAGCAGATTCACTCTTATATTTCCACCTAAAATACTTAAGAGTGTCTACGCTTGTCCGATTCCTTCATATTTGTTTCCCGCAGACTACGGGCAGCCTAATGTAGGTCAGTCATGTGACTCAAGCTTCCATGCGGTTTGCAGCAGATTCAGCAGCATGCTTTTGTTTACACTGTGTGGACCCGTTATTCAGAATTGCATTTAATATGTGTGGGAAAACTACAGAGGTAAATGACTGATGAAGTCCTTTGGATGAAGGACGAAACGTCTTTAACTAAACAAACAAAAAAGAAACCGTCCAGATGACCTGACTGAACTTTGTTGGCTTTTCTTACCTGGATTATTGAACATGAACTTTGATACAGAAGTAAACTCATTCAGACTACACAATTTAAAATATTCAAGGATAACTTTTTTTTATTTACTTTATTTATGTTTGACTTCATGTGCACCTTTTAAAAAAATGTATTATAAACCAAGTAAAATTGTGCTAACGGACACGTTTGTTCTCTTTGCATCACAAAAGTGCAACTTGAGGTTTGTGAAAAGTGCTATTGAATTAACTGGACAAATAAACATGCACAGTCTTCAAATAAGAATGATACTGTAAATAGTTTTGTGATTAAGTTTTATGTTTCAGGCAAATGCCAAATAATTATAAATGAATTATGTCTGGTATATTAAACACTATTCAAGTAAAAGTTATAACATAAAGGGATAATTTTTAATTTATTCAACAAATGTAATGTAATAGTTACAGAGTTAATTCAGGAAAACAATTATCCAGAGTTAAAGCTGAAAGTTTTTTGCAAGCTACTATCAAATCCCATTCAGACCACGGTCATGTAACATCAGTGACCCAATCACAAGTGGACACCTCAAAATTGTGAGTGTTACATTCAAATGGGTCCTGAGGGACCGTGTGTGATCAGCTTCTAGTTAACCATAAATAAACAGTACTTCTGTATGGTCACACAGTCAGCTGATCAGTAATTATAACATCAGAAGGTCTGCTGATGTTTCTGTAAAAATTAAATCTGCATTCATTGACCTGAACTAAATTGTGTATCAGACACAAATGTGGCTTACCGGCAGCAATATATTTGTCAGAAATTGGAAAATTAGATGTGCACCATTCTGTTAGGGTGGACGCTCCTGCAAATAATTATAGAAAAAAAAAAGATAATATTTGGGGTCAGTTCAAATAATTTTTATGTGTAATAACCTTCAATAAGTACCAACTTAGAGACAAAAATACCTTAAAAAAAACCCCACAAAAAACATTAGCAAATATGTTGACGCAAAGGGCCTTTAATAATGAAAATATATTCTGGTTGGTTAACGAACGCTACTCATTTTTTCTCACTAGCATGATAAAATGAAAACACCCCTAAAGGCTGTGAAGGTTTAATTTACATTAAATGATTAGTAATACGGGCCCCGTGATGGACTTGCGACCCGTCCCGGTGTACCCCGCCCCTCGCACAGTGATTGCTTGACATGGGCACTGGCGACCCCCGTGACCCAAAATGGAAGAAGCAGGTAAAAGATAATGGATGGATGGATAGATGGATGGATTAGTAATATGGATTTGGACTTTTGTGTTGAGGGTAATATTAAAGTAGAGATGCACTGATTTTTGTTTTGTGGGTCGATACCACTGTCCAATTTTTGAATAGCTCTGACCTGCTGATACTGATTTTTGTTTTGTATACATATTTTCTTTCAATGAACTAACCCATACAAACTTTTATTCAATATATCCTGATGCATGCTCAATAATCCAGGAAGAAAAATCTAAAAATGTTAAGTCGGGTCCTCTGGGCGTTCAAAAAACAAACACAAAAAAATGTAGAAACGTTTCGTCTTTCATCCGAAAGACTTCTTCAGTCTAACTGAAGATTTTATTCAATATGATTTTTTTTTTTGTTATTCAAAAATAACTTGAACAAATATTTACTATAAACAACTTTAATAAACCTACCGTAGGTTATTTTTGAAGTGCAGTAGGATATAGGTGTTATCTCTTCAGTAAATAAATAGAAAGTTTATTTCGGCTTCTCCCTTCTTTAGGGGTTGCCAGCAAGTGAACCCGTGTGAAAGATTTGCCAATTGTTTTATGCCTGTTTCCCTTCCTGATGCAACCTGGGTTCGAACTCGCAACCTCAGGATTACAAGTTGGCCTTGTTGCTGTTTTAAGTGCTCTATAAATAAATTGGTATGGTATGGTAAGACCACAGCACTGACCACCGAGCTACCACAGCCCTCCTCTCTCTTCAATAAATAAATAAATAAAATGTCACTAAGATGATATTAAATTAATATAGGGTTCCGCTGTCTGCACAGTAGTGACATTGCAACAGAAAATGAAGAAAATAAAAGAATATCCCCTTTTGTGCACCAAAACCTACCTCGCTCGAGATGGGGTAGAGGCAGGGCAGCCGACTTGGGACCCAAAAGTCCCAGCTTCAATCCCCAGCCATTTCCACATGTTGTGGTGTCTCTGAGCAAGACACCTAATCCCTAATTGCTCCCCGGGCACCCACATAGCTGCCCACTGCTCCACCTGAGTGTATCCCAGGTTTGCTGGGTTGAATGCAGATAACCAATTTAGCCATTGTATGAGAACATACAACGATGACAACACATAGCACTTACTTTCAAAGCACAAGTTCTTAAAGAAATGGTTTAAGTCATCTTTATTTCTAGAGCACAGTTAAAACAGATAAACTGTTATCAAAGTGATAACTCCACAGAACACCACTTCAGAACCCTGAACCACTTTACTAACATTAATCTTTTTTTTAACCTAACTTAAAACATAAAAGCACATAAGAACACGAAAACCTCAAAATGTACATTTAACTTCAAGTGTTCAATATGTACTTTGCAAGAAAAAGAAAATGGTGCACCATCATGTAATATTAAATCAAAACACAGAACAGCACTTAAAAAAATTGTTTTAACCTTTAATGTTTTTACTCAACCCAGATCATAAGTGTGTAACACAGAACACTTTCAAAATATTTTAAAACACTGCAAGTGTTGAATTTGCACTTTGTATATGGAAGCATGTGCACCAAGTACCCGGTACAGGTAGTCCCCGATTTACGAGCGAGATCCGTTACAACGAGGCGCTCGTAAACCGGAAATCTCGTATTTCGGAACGGCCGCCATTTCTCTCGTAAATCCGGAATTTCGCTCGTAAATTGGAACGGTTTTCGCTAGCGCGACTAAAAACACTCTATTTTCATCCAAAAACTGCTTATGAGTGCATAAAAATGATCGGAAACGTGTGTTCATATGCTTAACTAACTAACTGTGGTGAAAAAACACATGAAAACTCAGTATTTTTTTCGTTTTTTCCAAAAATTCGCAGCTCGTAAGTCTGGAACCTCGCAGATCAGAGCGCTCGTAAATCGGGGACTACCTGTACTATAAAACAACAACAACAAAAATGCAACAAGGCAATGTTATGCTTTTCTCAACAAATACCTGTACTGGCACACTGCAATCACTTCACCATTGTTAAGTTTTTCTTTACAAACAAAGTATTTCTACCTTGTCATCATCTTTCATTGTTAATTCCAGCCAAGGACAGCAGAGGTATCTGTGGTGGACATCTTTGGTCTCATGCAGCTTGTGCCTTGGCCGCTTAGCTTGGATTTCCTTACTTCGTATGTTGAGGGTGATACAGTTTTAAATGTCAAATTAAATTTGTTGTCCTTGATGTTTTTGTTGTCACTCCTTCACAATTTATTTCTTCTTTATATATTCTTTATACAAACTTGTTATCTTTTGGTTTCCTTTAGCCTACTCATGGTAAAAAAAAAAAAATGAAAGGAAAAAAAAAAGACCCACACTGAAGACATGTTTGTTGTGTGTGGCTTCTGTGTACAGTGTACTGTGCTGATGGTGAGTTCACGGACCTAAAAAATGTAGGAAATTCTCCGTACTAACTGTATAAAACCTTTTGGGGGTAAAAACAATCGTTTTTATTTTTTTTATTTTTAGGATTTGTCTGTCCGGTCACCAATTTGAGTTGATCAAGAGGAAAAGTGGCTGATAGCAATTTCAGGCCGATTGTTTGGTGCATCCTTATATTGATTATTAAACACTAAATGTATCCTAAACCACCTCAAACCATCAGATTTAAATGCTTTTATTAACCAGTTTAATGCATGATACCATAGTGTTATATAAAATGCCATATAAGAGCTGTACCTACACAAATGATGGCAATTTGTGCAAATTGTCATTGTTGGTTGTAAAAGCAGTGTGAATTAATTCAGAAAAACAACTTATTTTAGTCTCAGTTCTAGGTAGAAATATATATGCCAATGAAAAGAAAGTGAGGAGACAATTGGCTTTCAAACTGGTCCCTAGCTGTACTCTCAGGACTGTTTTGTCAGTCCCCTCATAATGATTGACAAATGTCTCCTCTGTTTGGGCTACAATTGTAAAGCTGCAGATTGTATGACAACAGCATCAGCCTGCTGCTTGTAGAATAGCATATTCTGTCCCACAACAACAAGGACATACTTTTGTTAGGCTTTTTGGTGAAGAGGGTTGCATGCCACCACCACCACTCCACTGTCCCTGAAATGGACATTTTGTCCCTGTATCTAATGCCAGCAGTAATTCTGCAGGGCAGAGACAAGCACAATTGTCCCTCAGAACAGCAGCATCAATTGTCCGAATGTTTGCCCCATACATGTATTTATGAACCATCAGCCCTCAGATGCAAACTATGTTGCTAAAAAATACGTGCTTTGTCAGAATTTGAGCAAATTCGGAATGAAACTGCAATAGTTGACGTTCAGAATTGTCTAGTACCGGTATGTGTCAGCCACCCTTGCCTACATTTAACATGCAAATGAAAAGAATACTGTAAAGGGTTTGCCCAAACATAAACAAGCAAGTATGAACATGAGATAGACTTGTTTTTATCCTATTTCTGCCTCCTCTCTGTTTTTATTTTTTGCTTAGTTTTCTCATTTACCGTACAATAGGTTGATTTCTGACATACTTTCATGGCTGTATGTTTGCATGTGTGTGTGTCCACCCTTTTCAATATTTTTCTAACAAACTTTCTTTTTTTCTAAAATGGACTTAGTGCAGTATTACATCATTTTACTATTATTTTTCATCATATCTTGATTATAATAAAGTGCTGTAGAGTTTGCTTATACTGTAAATATTTTCCTTCTTATGTTTAGTAACTTTTTGTTACTTTTTTCCCATGCTACGTCCCACCTTCTTTGATTAGTTTGATTTCTGATTTGTTGAAATGATCAGGGGTGAAAATAGTTATGTGGGAAGTATAATTTTATGCAAGGAAGGGACTTATAATGCTGTTATATTCTGTAATTCTTATTTGAGGGCACTTTAAGCAAAGTTCAAGATTTTATTATGAAGTTCAAGTTGCAACTGTAAAAGTGACAGGTTACCAGTACTTTGTGTGTGTGTAAAAACTGCAGCTAAATTTAGACTTATTAAAAAACAAACATAAATAAGTGACAATAGTGAGTTAAAAAAGTACCGTACTGTATTTAATGTATTTCATTGATTTTACACATGGTCTTACATTTCAGAGTACAACTGTTGTAGAACAAACATTTCTTTAGGGCTTTGAGTATGGTACAAACCCACAAAAACAACCACACATTTCAAAACGTAAAACTAAAAGGTATGGGTGTTTCTGAATATTTTCACGTCAGTGTATTAGGTCACAAAACTGAAATATAAACATAATAAACATCATGTTTTTATGCACTTGAAAGCATTGCAAAAATGACAAATTAGTTGCTCATTGAGTTTGTGCATATGCTCATAAAAGACAACACTGGCTGCTATGGCATCTTTCGTACAGCCAGAAATAAGTAACAAAGAGGGTTTCTTTATACATTATATTGAATTTACAG
Organism: Garcialebias charrua; assembly: GCA_038048925.1. Taxonomy (NCBI): domain Eukaryota; kingdom Metazoa; phylum Chordata; class Actinopteri; order Cyprinodontiformes; family Rivulidae; genus Garcialebias; species Garcialebias charrua. Next base: position 19,376 of record JBBPBX010022146.1, read on the forward strand.
TAATGTGCAGGACACGTTAGGTGTAGGAGGGAGTTATGCTTATCCCCGGTCTTGGGGATTTGTCTTTGTAAGTGCCTTTGCAAACGGTAAGGGTGTCCCACTCTCCAAATCTTTTTGTCTTTGATTGGATCAAGATGTAGGTCAGAAGAAGGCTCGGGGAGATTGAACACAGAGAAGATATGTAGGCTTTATAAACGGGCTTGAACAGTTCATGGTAAAGGTGCGTGAATTATGGTTTATTCAAAATCTATAAACGCCATCAAAGTTCAAATTTGCCCCTTTTGCCTCCATGAGATGATTTTTATTAGTTACAACATAAGGTGACAAACTTCCATTTTGCTGAAATAAATTATTACAAATGTTTATTTAAGCTGGATGTAATTACTGTAATAGAAATGTTTTAAAACATTTTTAGCTTCAAAGCTTTAAAAGTCACTATTTTGAATTTGTAATGATCTAAATCATAAGAAACGATTGTACATGTTGTTGGTGTTTTTATTTCGGCTTCTCCACTCTGTGAGGGTCGTCATTGTGAACAAACTCGCATCAGAAATTCAGCAGTTGTTTGTGTCTAATACCTTATGTTTGTGTCTAATAATACCTTATGTTTGTGTCTAATACCGTATGTGACACAACGTGGGCTCAAACCTGCAGCCTCAAGATAACAAGACACTGTCCACTGAGCTACCACAGCTTTCAGGAAACAATTCTATATATTTTCTCCTAAATTTAACCTTTGGGAAATATATTTTTACATAACTATGTGGGGGGAAAAATGTACATACGTCAAAAATGTTATTAGTTTTTGGAAGGAGGAGAACATGAACATTGATCTGTATCCACATAATAGCCCTGTGAACCTGATGTCTTTTCTTCGATTCTTGTTTTGTTTTATATTAGTTATTATTACGTTTGTGGGCTATTATTTCAGTCATTCTGTTGTTTCTTATTGATTATGTTTCAGAAGTCAAATCTTTCCACCAGCTTCTCACTAATAGCCATATTACCCTTTTTGTTGTAATGTTTACCGCTCCATTAGAAAGGAAAATCATCTCGCGTGTACATGACAAATGTTGAGTGCACTACATCAGTGTAGTTTTGTATGTTTCAAAAGTCTTTAAACTGTAGATGTTATTCAGTTTTTTGTATACATTTATTTTTCAGATTGCTTGAAAGTTTCACATTCAATAAATATTTCATCTCCAGCACATTTACTTTGCTGGTTCTTCTAAATTTGTCATGCTGGTCCCATAAAGCTTTGACTTTAAAGACACATTTCTGTAGAAGTTCTTGCAATGCTCCATACAATTCTGTTTTGGATGAAATATATATAATGTGGCTTCAAAGTCATGGATTACAATGTGACATAAAAATAAAAAAAAGCCTAAAACTGAATTCCTAAAGAGTAGTTTGATGTCATGGCGCTGCTCAGTCAAATGAAAGTGGATGACCCACTTTTTTTGCTCATGCCTCTGAAATATTTCAGAAATAGGATTGGATCGCCAGAGCTGAAGTCCTGCGCACTAACCTAGAAACAGACCCATGCTGCAGCTATAGGCAAGGGCTGTGCGTACACTACTTCACCCCCTCCACCCACCCTCCACCCCCCGTTATGTTTGGCTGCTGAAAAGTGGGTGGGAATTTGTAGTGAGGCAGAGTGGTGCATTTTAACACATGACACAACGTTCACAGAATTCACTGAGAGTTTTGCAAAAAAATTAAAATAAGAGGATGGTGAGGGCTGGCAAAATTTCTCACAGCGTTGTGTCTTCATCTGTGAAGTTGTGTGTAAGTAGGCATTTTTTTTGTGTGTGATTTGTAATTAGACTATTCAGTTATTTTATTGTATTTGACTTGTAAATATCACTTTCTTTTATAAAAAAGATGTCGATGCTTGTAATCTATACATGTTTGAAATTGTTTTAAAAAACACATCTACTGTCGTTAACATGAACTATGTTTTCTTTTTTTTGTAGCTTTTTAGCGAGTGGTTTATTTGAATTGTGCTCACTTTTAAGATACAGTTCACTGGACAGATGTTGTCTTTGACCTCTTTACTGCTTGAGTTAACATGTAGCGTTTTTGGATTGGTTATTCTGACCTCAGGGCAATAAGCAGACATTGCTTTTTATTATTTTTTTGGTTAATGCATATAGTTACGACCTATGTAGCACAATAAACCATGACTTTCAAACAGCTGAGTCTGTGGGATAGTTTTTTATTTTATATTTGCAATGAAGGCTATTGTCATTGTGTTTTGTTTTGTTTTGCTCACCTGTCTGTCTTCTTTTTTGTGGAATGGGCATTTATTTTTAAGTTCTTAGTATTCATTTTGTGGGATATTTTCACAATTCAATGCAACAGTTATGAATGCCTATTCATTTTATGTTTTAGCAGCAGGCTGAACTCTTCGCTTTAGTTGCTTGGCAACAGAAGGATAAAACGTGTATTTATTGTTGAAATAAAAACCTCAAGTGACAGCTCATAATGTATGTTTTAAGATGGGGGAAGGCTTTGATTATATAGTGGTTGTGAAGATGAACTAAAAACAGACAAGTTTTGGTGTATGGCTGAGATGTTATCACGTTAAATCTTACTGATGTTTTGTATTTTAAGGCTCAAAATTTTTATTTTCTCTTGCGTAGCACAAATTAATTTTAGCCCTTCGGTAAAAAAGATGATCTTAATCAGTGATTCATTTTGAGTTTCTCTTTTGCTTTGACTTCAGTTTCAAGCTGCAATCACAAGTAAATAAAATGCGAGTTAAAATAATATAAAATATGCTTAGCTTGCGCGTTAAATATTTAATGATTTGTGTTTTTCTTCAGGTTTTGAGAGCATCCTTGAAGGTCTGATTGGTCCAGAGTTGCTAAAAGACCTAAAAGTATTTAAGGGTAAGTTTCTGTTCGTTTCTTTTGTTGTGCTGATTATGACAGTTCTGTTCATTGTACCATCTGGTACCCCAGCACATTGATTCAAGACAAGACAGCACTATTGCCAGTAGAAGAGAAAATGGCTTGTGTTACTGCAAAGTAGGTGTTTTAGATGAAGTGGGATCCCATAGAGATTTTGTACAATATGTGATGGTACTAAGACAATAGTAGACATTATGTGTTGTCATTTAAAAAAAAAATTCTGAGCCAGAGTAGATTTGGACATTAGCATTTGCATTCATTATAACCCACTCATGTTTTTCATTCATGCGTCTTCTCAATGGTCATGTCACTGAATTAAAAATGAAATCTAAAAATGTTGTATCTTTTATGCATTGCAATAAAGTACTTTGCAGAATGTTCATGCATTAAAACAATCCGTCTTTGCCTTTATAATTAGATTATTTTTAAAACTTTATTTCTCTTAAAAATTTCTTCCTGTAATTTAGACAGAATTGTTAGTCGTCATACCATTGAGTTCATCGAGTTCATTTAGTACCGGGTAGTTTAGAAAACACAAAGTTTTTTTAAACTCAGAATTACTTCACTCTTGCTTCTGTATTGTGTCCACAGACTCTAATCATGTTGCAGTTTCTGATTGGTCATTTGATGAAAACTGCTTATTCTGCTGTTTGAGAAGAGATAAAGTTAAAGTAAGATTTCTTATTACCGTACTGTTTTGTACTTAAATCAAATTTGTGTGTTTTTTTTCTGTTCAGTTGTAAAATAAAAAAAATTAAAAGTAGCTGTTTTACTAAACAAATTGTAATTTTTAAACATTTAAATTATAGCTGTAGCAAATGTGATATTACAGTGCAGTTTTCTTGTGAATGTAGAGGTTAAAGAGTAGATTATACTGTAAATGCATGTCTTGCAGATGGTGCCTGTTCTCTCTAGGGGGTCATTTGCTTTGATCAAATCACTGATCCGAATAAAGAAAAACATCTTATTGTGCTGTATGTATCCTGTTGAATACTGAAGGCCACTGATTTAAGTTTTGTGATTTGACAGGAGCACTTGATCGGCTTAAACAAAGGGCTTGATGAGACACCCAAACGTCTCCTGGTTAAAGATCAGCTCACAATCATCAGACTAGAGAAGCAAGCCGAGGAGTTTCTCAGTGCAGTTCTCTGCAGAAAAGGTACCGTATGTCTTGATGTATAAATGATGATGTTACAGGACTGTATCAGTCATTTGCATTAAATACAAAGTGATGGATACAAGCCATTGAATATTTACTGTGTTGTGTAAAAGCTATTAGGGCAGATTCTTGTACTTTCTACTGAATTGTAAATTATGTTATCATGTATGGTAGGTTGACTGGTTTGTTTTGCAAGCTGGTCACAAACAAGATGTTGTTCTTTAAACTTAGTTAGGATACAGTTTGTATAATGGTAACCACTACAGCTGGTTCAGAAAAGACATACTGAATTTTTGTTTTGTTTTGTTTTTTAACTTCTCCCTTTTTTGCTTTTTCCAGATGTGCCAAATTTCTCAGATCCAAACATTCCAGTAGTGGCTCGAAAGATTCTTCACAGAATGATCAGTCAGTTTGCTGCCGAATATACCTCAAAAACCAGCTCCCCTCAGGACAGTCGCTCAGACTCCCCGCCTCAATCTGACCAAAGCCTGCCGGCGCCACTCTCCCTGTCAGTGGTTCGTCCGAAAATCCCCGCTGCCACTCTGGCTGGGCCTGCACACAACCAGAACCCAGTTCTGTGCAAGCTTCTCATGGCTGACCAGGATGCTCCCCTTGACCTCACCATCAAGAAGCCCCTGGCAGAGCCCATTGAACAAGGTAGTGTGAAACAGAACCGAGGAAAAGCTAATTATTAGAACTTCACTAGGTGTAGATGAGACTGAAAATAACACTGAACCTTAAATAAAGAATTTCTACTTTATTTATTTCACTATAGATGGAGTGCTTGACCTATCCATCAAAAAGAATCGCCATAGCAACAGCAGCCCACCTGGCCACAGTCCCTGCTTTTCTCCTGCTACTTCCACACTGAAGGGGTAAGAACATTTTCTTTCTCTTTCTTCTTAGTCCTCATGACATTGTAGATCAATTGGTGTTTTAAAAGTAACGGTAAACACAGCCGTGCAAACCGATATCCTCCATCTAAGAAATCTAAAGAACTGAACCACTGGGAAAATACAGCTGATGCTGATGTTGATGTACCTGTACTTTTAAAACCTACTCCTGCACATCCAATAAAAATTTTAAAAAAGTTTGTATTGTGCAAACTTCTCAAAAATATGACCATGAACCTAAACAGGAAGCATCTTGTAAGTTAGTAAACAGGTGTGCATTGCCCTATTTTCTGAAACGTCACTGGTTGGCCTGAAAACATGTCCTGTAGGACTTTCAGCCTCTCCTAAAGTTTTGCATTTCAATGCAAGTTTAGTTAAAATGCTGGATATATTTAAGACAATGTGAATTTGTTTAAAATCAAACTGAAGTTATGTTTTGTACTTCATTATGCTTATATCACAATTATTTGTCATAAATAAAAATACTAATGACAGTTTCTGTAAAACATAGTCTGTTTGAATATCAAGCTTTAGTAAATTTAGATTTATACTTGGATTTGGTTTGGTTTGGAAGCAAAACCCTTTGAATAATTTTACTCAACCAAACTTAAAAGATCCTTTACCGGTAATTAAAACTATTTTTGTTTTGTAAATTATGCGCCAGTAAATTTTCATTCTTCTTCTTTCTCCTTTTAGTTCTATGAAAATTGGCTAAATCTTCTCAATCTTTTATTTGCATTTGGTTTACATCCAGCTTTGCATATATGCAACATGCAAATATATGCACATTGTGAACATCTCAATTAGATATAAAGAGTGGTGTCCTTGTCAAAACGATTCACATTAAAATACAAATTAGGAGATGAAGCAGTGAAAACTCAATCATTTTAATATCTCAAAAGACGGTGTCAATTTGTAAATTTGTTGGCACTGTCAAAGTAATTTAACCTAAGGTAATGCAAACCTAAAATGAATAATTTTAAAATAATTCAGATCCAACAGTTAGCAAAGCATTACAAATTTTAAGTGTGTACATTTTGTGTTGAAAAGGACACAACAACCCTCTGCTGGCATACTCTTTTATTGCTGTGCTTGTTCTGTGGTAACGTCACACACAAAATATCAAGTTGTGTTTGCATTAATCATTACGGACTGCGAGTTTTTGTGCTCTGCTTGAAATCTACATGCAAAGTTCCTGAAGTTGCAATAACAATCCCTCTTCCTGGTTGTGCATTCTGAGCCACAGGAATAGAAAGACTTGTATGAATTCCACAAAAATACTTTCTTTCTTTTATTTTTGTCATTTCTTTCTCTCTTTTTTTTTAGTTTCTTCATCTTATATTCTTGCAAAATTTGTAAAGTGATCTACAAAGACAGATAATAAATTGTTAAACCGGAGCCTTTTTTGTTCTTAGGTCTTGCACACAGTCATGTTCATTAACTTAAAACAAGTGATGTTACCAAAGCAAGGTCAAATAATAAAGGAGTGGCCAACATCCTCCCCCCCACCCCACACCCATCCACTTTTAGAAAGATAAACGGGCAATGTGCAAGCTCTGCTTACATCCAATTTCCTTCCATCCAATCAGGCGATCCTTGAACGTGGACGGACAAGTCGGGTCGTTTAAGAGGAGCCTACAGGATGGGAGGAGGAGGGAGAATGTCGGCCATTCCACCAGTTATAAGCCTACCTCATCACTTGCATACTCGCTGCACATCAAAGAGGAGGCCAGTCTGGAGCGCAACCCAGAGTCACCGCACAGCTCTAACCCCAGGTCCAGCCCTACTGAGCTTTTTACAAATGCGTCCTCTTCCTCTTGGAATTCCAGTTCTCATTTTGGGGCTTTATTCAAACTCAAAACCAGCGATGAAGCTAATAAGCATCTCAAGGACATACCCAAGCTGTTGGAAGCTGCAGGACTTTTGCCTAAACCACTTTCTGCTGAGAATGAAAACATTAAAGAGGCACACAGGGATCAAGTCATCTCTCATTCGTCGTCTTTTGACATCAAGATCCCCCAGGTGCGAGTTTTGGCCACAGGAACGGAACCATCTTGGGATTCCATAGCCACTGAATTGTCAGGTTCACTCCATGAGAATGGTGTCAAAAAGAAGCTTTCTTCGATTTTTCCCAGTCCGATTCAGAAAAGGAGCAGTGTGGGTTCCAATAGTTCAGGTTCGGAGAAGGAATACTGGCCTTTTCCCTCTGACAGCCACACCTCAGGTGGAAATTATTCTGTGGATTCAGAGTCAGACCCAGGTAACATGCAGCCAAAGAAGAAGCGGGGACGATATCGACAATACAACACTGAGCTGCTGGAAGAGGCTATTTTGGTTGTGATGGGTGGGAAAATGAGTGTATCTAAAGCCCAGTCAATCTATGGAATTCCACACAGTACACTGGAATATAAAGTTAAAGAGCGTTTGGGAACCTTGAAGCACCCCCCCAAAAAGAAAATGAAGCTGATAAGTCAGGTGGACGAACAGGGTGTTGAAGGTCGGGACCTCCTGAACTCTCAGAACACCGTGTTGGAGGAAAAAGAGAAGTTCTCAGCATCTACAGGCATCGAGGCTGTTCTATATGATGGAACCCTCCAGTCTGATGTGTGATAAATCCAAAATGTGCTCATGGGCTTTTTAAACAGTGAATCTTTTAGACAGCAGTCTTAGTTGTCAAAAAAATGAATAGCATTTATTATTGATCTGCTTTATTTTACTTCCACTTTTGGTCATTTATACAAAAATATATGTTTTTATTATATTTTACCATTTAGTGGTAATTTCCAACACACATTGTGCTGGTTAAATATTTTATAGCACTCCAATTTTTTTTTTATTTTTTTGTAAAGTTGGTTGATAATGTTAGCTTGGTATATGGCGCCCCTGTGTGTCTTCTTTCAGAACTTGTCATATGTTCCAACTAAAACGAGTACAGTAGTGATTCAACTCTAATCAACCTAATCAACTCTGTAGGATGCATGAAAGCAAACTAATTGGTTTTAATGTGAAAGTCACTGTAGCGATTGCACCTCTACGACTGAAATTTACACTGCATTTAAATAATATGTCCAAACACTAATATAATCAGCACAATATTCCTTACAAAACATTTATTTATTATTGTTGTATTTTAACATATGTGACAACTTGTCCAGAATTTTATTCTTTTTCTCTTTAACCTGTAATCGCAAGTATTTTTAAAAATACTTTTTTTTACAAGATTGATAGTTTATTTTTAACTGCCTTCACTGGACGTAGGATAAACTCTATGAGATGCATGCAATACTAGTCGAGGAAAATATTTTGGGCAGGTGATGAGTTAATGTCCAGACATCACAATACTCAGGTACAGATATGCTTTTTGAATCTTTTCATCATAAAGTCCCACTGGCCAGTGTGCTTTTCCTACTCTCAGATGTCTTTACAATTTACCTTCAATTGTCACTCAGCGATAGCATTGCAGGCAAAAACCTTCAGTTTTGTTCATTTTAGGTTTATTTACCGTACACAAAATATATTTTATATTCCAGGATTATTTTTTGAGATGCAACGTATAGAATTTCTACTTTGATTGCATAAATGATACAACAATACTGTACTACTAACTCGTACCTACTTGCCTGCTGCAAGTGATTTAGAGTTGCCTCTTTCATCCTTCCTCTCCTCAATACGCACCTCCTTCCTACCTTACTCTCAATTACTAAAGTAAAAATTCAATGAAAATAAATTTCGGAGATTTATTTTATGGCATTCTTTATCGTCTTTCTTTATTATTTTTTATAATTGCTATCAAACAGATCTTTTATTTGTAAAGGCCTTTTCTCTATTGACATTTTCGTTGATTTTTTGCCTGGTTTTTTTGACCCGACCCAACTGGGCACCTCACCGTGCATTCTCACTTTTACCTCAGGCTGTTTTAGAATAATGAGGTCAGGACCCGTTGTTCTTTGTATCAGGTTGACACAGCTCTATCAGGTTTTGCTTATGGAGTTTTTGCAATACTTGCATCCTTTTTAAATGCAAGTACCGGTAATACATAGAATTTTTCAGTAAAGTAACATGTTGCATAAAACATTTTACATCTTAATAAGAATTCTGAAGTACCGTACAATAAAGTTCAGGGACGTTAATACTTTGATATTATTAGCACAGTAACAATAGTTAAGACAAACAAATGTTTTAGAAACTTTATTTTGGTTGTCTATTGGGACTTGCTCTAAATGCAAGTCTTAATTTAAGGTATGTGTGTAGATTTTTTCCTTTTCACATTTGCAAAATTTCTGCATAATGAGTTTAAAAAGACAAGAAGACTTCTTTTTTTTCCCATATTTAAACATTAGATAAATGTTATTAATTAGTTTCACAGACAATCTTTCAATAAAACTTGAATGTTATAGAGTCTACAATTTAAAAAAATATATAATAGCTTAAAAGTACTTTTACTTGTTAATTTATTAGTAAACCATGGTTTTGTGTTCCTTAATTTCTATTGTTGCAATGCTAATAGTTGACTACCTCATCTGTGGGGGGAAAAAATCATCCAGATTTTTACTGTTTTCAGATATTGTAGCAGTTTCACATGAAACAACACTACTGGAAGTTTAGTTTACAGAAAAAAGAATACAACTACTTGTATAGTTACACAGCCAAAAATGTTAAAATTTAACCACGTGTAAATATTTCAATGTGTGTGTTTCAAGGTAATCAAACTGTGATCTTTTTAATTTAATTTTTTTTTTGTCAGTCTTTGTCTCTTTGGAGTGAGGATAAAGCAGTCCAGAGAATTGTTTTACGGTTTGATTGCAATATGAACATTTAAGAAAATCTGTTTTGCAAGAACTGTTTTGTTGCTTGATTGTGAAAAGACAGAATTTAATTTCAATGTTGATTAGTAATTTTACTATTGCTTATTACTATTTCCTCATGAATGTAAACTGTTTTAATGAAAGAAAGAAAAAACATTATGAGAAAAACAGTTTAAAAACACAAATGAATTTTGTGTAAACATGTATAATCTACACAATCTGAAGATTTTGGACACTTTGATTCAAGGTGACTATCCTTTGCTTAGTAAATATATCATGATTAAAGTCTGTTATTACCTTATGGTGGTGATACGATTCCTAAAATGACTTGATTACTGGAAGAAAAAAAAAGTACTGCTTTTAAATATTGGGCTTAGCATTTAAATAATATAAATGAATGATCTTAGTATGCTTTGCATGATTGAACTAAATGATTTATTTTTAAGAAGCTTGTGTGTGCGCTTGTGTTTGTGT
>JBBPBX010022147.1:0-29677 GCA_038048925.1 Garcialebias charrua
TAACACATTGAAACAGTTTTAGTTTAAATTTACATAGTGAATCTGGGAGCTCTTGTAAGTGATGAATAATTTACTATAGCCTGATAGACATGAAGCAAATATTGACTGAAGGATGAGATTAAGTTTAATTTCCAGAGTCCACAGAAATGACTGAATAAAGCCACACTCAGACAGAAACGGTAAACTTTTATTCAAACCTCAGTGCAGTTCAGATGGTAGCTTTAAGGTCTTTTGTCTTCTTTTGTTTTTGGAAATCTGTCAAAACTGTGCTGTCAAATGAAACATTTTCATTTTTCTGATTAAAAAAATTCTCTTATTATATGTTGTAGATTTTTTTTTTATCGCAATGCAATACATAAGGTACAATACAAATAAATAACTTCAATGAGAAGAGCACTGGTTTAATGGCTTCATAATTTGGCGCATGCAGCTTTGTTTCCTGCTGTTTCTTCCTGTTCTCTGGTTTATTATCATGATCTAATAAATCCCTGAACAGATGCTGAGCTGGACGACAGCAGCTGCTGCTCTGCATTCACAAAGCGTGAGCGGCCGTGTCAGCAGCATATGTGACCTGACAGTCTTTCTGGTACTGTTCTTCTGTGGTTCAGCTCCTATCTCACAGATAGAACATTTATGGTAAGTATGGATACATGCTCCTCACAGATCCATGAAGCTAACTATGGTGTACCCCAAGGCTCTATTTTAGGCCCCCTACTTTTTAATTTGTACATGCTGCCGCTTGGTGGAGTCATCAGGAGCCATGGGATAAGTTTCCATAGTTATGCTGATGACACACAGCTATACATCTCATTATCTCATGATGACCCCCGGCCAATCACTGCACTTTTTAATTGCATTACAGACATAAAGTCCTGGATGGCACAGAACTTTCTCCAGCTAAACCAGGACAAAACAGAAGTTTTAATCATTGGACCTGAGGTTCAAAAAGAAAATACAATTCAGAGATTACAATCTCTGTCTTTACAACCTTCTAAAAAAGTAAGAAGCCTGGGAGTTATTTTTGACTCTGAGTTTACTTTTATTCCTCATATTAAACAAATAGTCAAAACAGGATTTTATCATCTAAAAAATATAGCCAGAGTCCGCCCTCTTCTTTCTCTGACCAATACTGAGACTTTGATGCATGCTTTTATTTCTAGTCGTTTAGACTACTGTAATTCACTGCTTTCTGGTCTCCCTAAGAAAAATTTGTCCAGCCTTCAGCTGTTACAAAACTCTGCTGCTCGTGTGCTAACCAAGACCAGAAGGCAGGCTCATATTACACCTGTTTTAAAATCATTGCATTGGCTCCCTGTGCGCCTCAGGATTGATTTTAAGATTCTTTTAGTGGTTTTTAAATGTCTCAATGGTCTCGCACCATCTTATCTTGCAGAGCTGCTATTGCCCTATGAACCCCCGCGAACATTAAGGTCCTCTGGTACTGGACTACTAACAGTTCCAAAAGTCAGAACTCACACTTACGGTGAGGCTTCTTTCCAGTACTATGGCCCCCGTCTGTGGAATAGTCTGCCGGAGAACCTGAGGGCTGCAGAGAATGTTGTTGTTTTTAAGAGCAGGCTCAAGACCCATCTTTTTAACTGCATTTCCTGAACTGGTTCATCTCTGTTCACTCTATACATTTTCCATACTACTGTATTTAATTTGATTGATTGATTTTATTTATTTTGTGTGTGTCGTTTGCTTTAATTTTGTGAGTTTATTGTTTTATAATTCTGTACAGCACTTTGAGCTGCTTTTAGTATGAAGGGTGCTTTATAAATAAAATGGATTGATTGATTGATTGATTGAATCTGCGTGTCACTTCCCAGTTTTCAAGGGGACGTCCCTGTCTTTTGTTTAACCTGCTGGGATTTCCAAGCATTTTGACACAAATGCGTCAAAACTCATCCGAAAAAAAAAAAGATCAGTTAAGTCCCGTGACAGAAACCTGAATGGGCAGAAATTATGAATTAAATAATAATAATAGAAAAATTAGGAAAGTGCAGATAAGACATTGTTTATTTCCTTTTTAATTTTGTTTAAAGTTTGACAGACAGACCTCACACACATCTACACATCCACAGACACACAGCTGTTTATTGTCCTGTTGACTTTTGTTCATTATCACCTGCTGCTGAAAAGTGGGCAATAATGTTTTTGCTCGTATTTGTCTGTTTGTGTGTCTGTTCAAGCACATCATGAACTGCAGGACTAATTTGAAGGATACTTGCAGAATGTAATTACTGCATGACTTTAAAAGAAAAACTTGCACAACAATTTGGTCAACTTCAGATATTGAGCAAATTTTGCCACAGCATGTGTAATAGGAGACCAATGACACGAGGTCACACTTACTGTTCAACGTTTGACTTCAACTCCATCATTTCTCAACGTAAAAGGACCCTAGTTTGACATGAAATGCAGCGGGTGATATGCATTCCAGAGGTACTCAACCCACTGTGAAACGGTAGCTCCGCCCCCAGGCCAGATTCAAATACCTCATGAAAATGGGAGTGTTGAGAGACAAGGAGGGGAGGAGGTGGGTGGTTGTGCTGCGTTCACGCCGCCTCTAGCAACCAACTAAAACAAACTAAAACTCTAGCAAACAACTTACAGCAAGCAACAACAAAGAATAAATATGTAGATGTATTTATCTATTCCCACCCGATCTATCCAAAACAAAAGGCTTTAGGAAAAAAAATGAAAATAATACTACAAGGTATGCCGTGACCAGGGATCGAACCTGGGTCTGTCGGACCTCAAACCCGCTCCTACACCATTGCCCCATCTTGGCATTCATGCATTACTCGTCCATCGCACAATAAGAAAACAAATACAACCAAATAGTTTCGATGAAGTGGAAAGTATTCATACAATACATAAGTTACAATATACAAATAACTAGTGCCATTCCGAGAACTATAATATGCTTTGCTGCAGAGCTTTTCCGGAGTGCAATGTACCACTTCCATATATGACCTGCAGTGAGGACCTTCCATCTCTGCAGGGGATTGGCTCTGCTTGAACCACTTTTGTGACATCAGAGTGTACAAGACACGTCAGAGTGAACAGTCCTTGACCAATAAGAAAATTAAGGTGCAATTCCTTTGTTCAACCCATAGGGTTACCGTAAACACGTTTTTAGACCAAATATTGCCGATTTCAACTAATATGCACAAATATGTGAAGATTAACACAGACATAGTGCTATACAACATTCTAGACAAATTCTAGGGAGTTTATCAGCTAAAAAAAAGTTAAGTTTGGAGTTTAGTTCCTCTTTAAGGTGGGGCTATTCAACTAAATTTCTCAGGGAGCCACAGGGGCTGGACATCCAGCAGCTATTGTCATTGAGTTTGTTTTATGGTTTAAATTCTAGTTTTATTTAAAAATGAACCCATTAGTGGGCCCAACTGAGTTCAGCCATGGGCCTGACTTGGCCCTCGGGCCACCAGTTGAATAGCCCTGCTTTAAGGAATGCTAGACCTTCATTGTTTGTTCGTTGTCTTCTGCTTAAACTGCTTGATGCACTCACAGGTTTAATGGTCCACTACTGTTAATGGTGCTCAAAACAGAATGATAAAAAGGATGTCTAATATGATCATATTTATTTTTTATGTTGAACAGAAAGGGCAGATTAGTCAGCTTTAGAGTGATCTGGTCTGACTCCAGCTTATATCTGGTGTTCAGAGTTTAGTCCGTTTCAGCTGTTTTCAGATGATAACTGTAGCTCTGAGTCCTCCACAAGTGGTCTCATTTGTGGAGCAGCAGGTCAATTAGCTCTCCGCCTGCATCCCTGTCAACACTCTGGCTGTGTGTATAGCCTCCCCCTGCGTTTTGCCGTTAGCTCTGCACAGGGTTAGCTCGTATCCGCAAGAGCTGAGTCATGGGTTTGTTGGTGTGAACCATCTCAGCTGCGGCAAAGTGTCACCTGCACCGTCTGAACTGCAAACAATACTTTTTCATTGGGTCCTCGAGCTGTGTTGACAGATTTTGTCAAAATGTGTTGTTTTGCCTTTTTTTTTATTAGTAAAATGATCATACCTCTGTCTGACCCTGTACTTGTTAGGTATTGACGTCTCCCTTCGAGCCAAGCTGCTGCTGCTTTGGGACCTTAAACTTTTTTAAATCTAAATTCTCTGATCTGTTTCCTTAGACGTCTGCCAGAAAAAGTGGAGGGACTTGAGATTTCAAACACACATTTTGGTGTTTTTTATGTTCATCCCTATGGTTTTAGGCATTTTTCATCCCTGGAGTGTATTTCTGAGCTCCTCAGCATTTGTATTTTTCTCCATCTCTGGGTCGTCAAGGCAACACGTCTAGGAAAGAAACCTAGACAGCACTCTCTCTTCAGCTCCTCTCAATGAACCCCAAGTCATTCCCAGACCAGAGAGTTTATACAAACCCTTCAGTCAGAGTACTTTTATTAACATTGCACAGGTTTGCACCAGTACAGCGTGAATATGTACGCACAGTCATCCTGAAGGGGACTACGTGTGTGAAGCTGCTGCTATCAGGACACCATATGAGACATCAAAGATATATCACACTTTGTCTTTCAGCGCGGCCTCTCCCATCCATATCGGGATGAAGGTTACAGGTGTGAAAACAAGGAAAGAACCATGAGGGTAGTAGCGTTGGTATTACAAAAAAGATATATCACATTTTGTCTTTCAGGACACAACATGAGACATCAAAAAACTCTACCAGCAAGCACAATTAAGACAAATTACATATGCATTTGAGGTCCAAGCGGTGAGATAAGTCCATGAGCCTTTTTTCAGATCAGCCACAGTTCTGTGATGTTTCCAGCCAGCGTTTCTGATAAGCGCTCACAGAGAGTTCTCCGGGGAGGAGGGTAGGCGAGGTGCGATAGATGCAGCTGTTGTCCTTGGTAACTCATGATCCAGGAGAAATTTGATAATCAGCCCTTCCTCAAGGCTGTTTGGGGAGTCACATTGCGATAAGTTTGATTGTTGAATTTTCTTCAGGCAAACAGTTCACTTTTTCTGCAGCCTTGGACAATCAAAATCCAATATCCAATATGTTTTAATCCTTCCACTGAAACCATGCAGTAAATCCCAATCCAGGTATACTCCCTTTTCGCTGACAAGTCCCAAAGCTTGTAAAGCAGCTGATTTATTGAGGTCATTGCACAGATCAAACTTTCACTCTGCCTCTGAGTCTTCTTTTCTGATAGGACAGTGCTTCACAGGTGCCGATCAGTAAAGCTGCTGTCATCATAAATCCAATTATGTAAGCATCCTCCACAGACAAGACTGACCGATACCTGACCTTCCACACGTCCAGGAATCCATCACGTATCCGCTGGAATTTGTCTGCGACGGGAAGGCTGGTTCTCCCGGACCTTGCTTTGTGGGAAAAAAAATAGAGTTGATCATCCATGATATCGAATCCATAATCAATTTGCGTTCGAGAGATGAGTGTCAAGGAACTGCAGACAAGACAAAAGAGCCACGCAGGGTGAGGAAAAGTTGGGCAGGAGAGGAGAAAAGCTGCCGCTTCAACCAGAGCTCAGGAAGTTCAGAGTCTGTTTCCCAGTGAGATGTGTCCAGAAACCTCCAAAGGGAGGTACCCAGGAGCGATCCTAACCAGTTACCCAAACAACCTCAGCTGACTCCTTTCAATGTGAAGGAGCAGCAGATCTAATCTGAGCTCCTCCTGAATGAGGGAGCTCCTCAACTTGTCTCTATGGCTGAGCCCGGCCACCCTGAAGGAAGCTTCTTTCAGTCATCATCCACACCTCATAACCATACATAACAACATAAAGTGACCAGTTAATAGAGAACTTTGTTGTTCGACAGCTATTTCTTCACCACAACCAACCAAAGCAACACCCTCATTACTGAAGACAAGGTCCTGATCTGAGGACAAGGCTCCGATTTGTTGATCCAGCTCCTGCTTCATCCTGCACGACTCGTGAACAAGACATCCGGCACCGTGGCATAAACTATCTCTATAGATATGGAACATCATCTGTCCTTTTAAACACTAAATACATAAACAGCCTCAATAATACGTTTATTAAAACATCTGTATTAGATAAAAAAAATAAACAAGACATGAACAGCTGATAACTTTTAAATATCGTTAAGTATTTTTTTTGGTTGAGTCTTTTTATTTCCACCATCGTGGGCTAAATAGAGATAATTTCCATTTGAAAGCAGATTTGGAAGAGAAATAATACTTTTGAACTTACCTGCAGTGTTTTGGATTTGGTCTTTTGTAGCTTGAGGCACCTTTGTTTAATCAAATTTCTTGTTTTGTTTAATCCCCTCAGGTTTCTGTGACAAAGACCGAGTTGAGCTAAGAAATACCTCAAATTCGATCAACTAAAATCTGTTAGAAGTTTCACAAATCCACAGGGCTTGGAGTGTTTGTGCACTGAAACATCACTCTGCTAAAAACAATTAGAGTAATATTTTATTAATCTAATGTCTTTTACACTGTCTGCCGCCTCATACAGTATAAACAAACGTAGGTTATTAGAGTTTAAAACCTTGTGAAAATGAAGATAAAATAAAGTAAATATAAAAATCCATCCATCCATTCTCTTCCGCTTATCCGGGGTCGGGTCGCGGAGGTAGCAGCCTAAGTAGGGAGGCCCAGACTTCCCTCTCCCCAGCCACTTGGAGCAGCTCCTCTGGGGGAATCCCAAGGCGTTCCCACAGGAGGCATCCTAACCAGATGCCCGAGCCACCTCAACTGGCTCCTCTCGATGTGGAGAAGCAGCGGCTCTACTCCGAGTCCCTCCCGGATGACTGAGCTTCTCACCCTATCTCTAAGGGAGAGTCCAGACACCCTGCGGAGAAAACTCATTTCAGCCGCTTGTATCCGAGATCTCGTTCTTTCGGTCACAACCCAAAGCTCATGACCATAGATGAGGGTGGGAACGTAGATCGATCGGTAAATTGAGAGCTTTGCCTTTTGACTCAGCTCTCTCTTCACCACGACAGACCGGTACAGCGCCCGCTTCACTGCGGACGCTGCACCTATCCGCCTATCGATCTCACGCTCCAGTTTTCCCTCATTCGTGAACAAGATCCCGAGATACTTAAACTCCTCCACTTGGGGCAGGACCTCCTCCCCGACCCGGAGAGGGCATGCTACCCTTTTCCGGCTCAAGACCATGGCCTCGGATTTGGAGGAACTGATCCTCATCCCGGCCGCATCACATAAATAATAAAAATAAATCATAAAATTCTGATAGTGTTGAACTTTTAGGTTTCCAGCCACAATCACTTTCTCCACACCTGCACCTGATCTGGAAGACTACTCTGCGGACTACTTAAGCTCCTGCCAGACGTTCTTCCGACGGTGGAACGTTATGATTTCTTATGGTAAAATAAGCAGTCGATAAATCTGTTTCCAAACAGTTTTTACTAACCTTTATTATTCTCTCCAGTGGACTTCCATGTCCTGCGTCCTGAGTCTTCCAAGACCTCCTTGTCCTTTTCGTCCTGGTATCATCTTGTTCCTACAATCATCAAACATCGACCTGGGTCAGAACACCTCAGAGCGCCATCAACCTGATCCTCTCTCCAATGCCACTCACTTGGGCGGCTGTGGCTGAGTGGTTAGAGCAGCCGTCCTCCAATGCAAGAGTTGGGGGGTTCGAATCCACCAGCAGTCACATGCCGAAGTGTTCCTGGGCAAGACACTGAACCTCTCACTGCCTCCGATGTGTGTCCTATTGGCAAAGGTGGGCACCAGCCCGCTAAAGCGCTAATCCGCTAATAGCGGACCTAAACAATTTGTTAGCACTATAGCGGATTTACTAATTTTTATAATTCATAAGCGGATTTGCGCTATTTATATTTATAATGCAGTACCGCTAATAATTAATTATCTATCAGTAAAAATGAAAAAACTTATTTACGGGCTCTTAAATCAACCGGACGACTGCTCACGGACCACATCCGGTCAGCGCCGGATGTGGTCCGTGAGCATTCATCCGGTTGATTTAAGAGCGGGGCCCACCCTAAGGGGCCCTATTGGCTATTACCTGTTATGCGTCACCGCTACACGACGCGTCTGCGCCTCATTTGCCCTGCTCAAAATGGCGGCCACAGAAGCGAGCCCGCACAAAGGACTTACTTTACAACAAAACACGGTAAAAACAATTATTTCTTTGCTGACTTTATTGCACAAGGGTTCCTGATTTTTTCTCACATCCGTTTCACGAAATGGTCAAATCTGCTGGATTAAAAAAAGTAGTTTGCCATTTCATGCGTGCGGGTGGGATGGCTTTATTTCTTTAAAGAGGAACTAAACCCAGGCTGAGACGGTAACTCCTTCCCCTAAGCAGATCCAAAATCACCCTCAAAATGGGCGTGTCGAGAGACAAGGAGGGGAGGAGGTAGAGTTGTGCTTTTGTCCACGCCTCCACCAGCAACAACCTAAAACAAATCAAACCTCTAGCCAACAACATACACCAAGCAACAACAAAGGATAAACATGTAGATGTATTTATCTATTCCACCCATTCCATCCAAAACCAAAGGCTTAAAAAAATGAAAAAATAAAAGAAAGAAAACCGCTTGTCAGGAGTGAAATGTGGCACTTCCATATAAGGTATGAACAGCTGCAGGACCTTCTCATCTCTGCAGGGGATTGGCTCTGCTTGAACCACTTCCGTGACGTCAGAGTGAGAAAACGCGTCACAGTGAGAATCCTAGACCAATAAGAAAATTAAGCTGCAATACCTATGTTCAACCCATAGATGTTGCCATAAACACATTTTTAGACCAGGGTTTAGTTCCTCTTTAAATTTAGCTAAATAAACGCTTAAAAAATATATTTCTTAGCTGACTTTATAGCACAAGGGTTCCTGAGCTTAACTGTTTCACAAAATGGTCAAATCTGCTGGATTAAAAAAAGTAGTTTGCCATTTGCACTTTAGCGCTTTTAGAATTAGCTTCCGCTCGTTTTCCTAAGACATAAGCACTTTTGAAATTGCGGACCTAAATAAATTAATAAGCGCTTTAGAAATAGCGGAACTAATTTTTGGATTAGCGCTGCCCAGCACTGCCTGTTGGTGTATGAATGTGATAAAGCTCTGATTACATTCAACCTTTATTTATACAAGCTAGCCTCGTTGAGTCACGGGGACTCATTTACAAGAGGGACCTGTCTCACTCACACCAAACAACCATCCACTCTCACACTCACACCTAGGGTCAATTTAGAGTCACCAATCAGCCTAACAAGCATGTTTTTTGGTCTGTGGGAGGAAACCGGAGTACCCGGAGGAAACCCACGCATGCACGGGGAGAACATGCAAACTCCACCCAGAAAGGCCCCGGACCGGGATTTGAACCGGCAACCTTCTCGCTGAGAGGCAGCAGCTCTACCAGTTGTGCCACCGTGCTGCCCATTACCGTATTTCCGGCTTATAAGTCACACCTTTTTTCCTCATTTGCATGCCCTGCGACTTATAGGGAGGTGCAACATGTTTATGGATTTTTTTCCCATGTTTTTAGACCCATTTTTGGCTTAGATCCCCGGGCGCTTTCGGGCTGCTCACTGCACCACCTGGTAGGTGGTTGGGTTAAATGCAGAGACGAATTTCGTCTGTGTATGGGAACATACGCAGATGACAGGAATAGACATTATTATTATTATTATTATTATTTTTCATTTAGGCCAAAAATGGTGCAGTACCACTTTCGGCCGCTAGGGTCCACCGACCGTTCCCGGCTCATGTGTCCGAAGGAAGCCTCCTCTGGTCGGATTCACTCTGTCGCAGCACGGCCTCCTGATTTCTGGAGGTATGAACCACTGTTAGCTCAGTGTTTGTTAGCAAAATAGGTCAAGAACCACAGGACAGATTTGGATCAAACTTACAGAAAGTGATCACTAGATGGACATTTACAAACTTTTAGCTGTATGAGATGTTTGAGATAAAATTTGATGTTTTAACACCGTAGATGGGTTAGCGTTAGCTCCGTATTTTAACGGGTACTATTTTGAAAAATAGCTCAAGAACCACATGACAGATTTTGATCAAACTTACAGAAAGTAACTACTGGGTGGACATTTACAAACTGTTAGCGGCATGAGATTTTTGAGCTAAAATTCGATTTATTTATAATTTATTTTCGCAGCGCGCGCGACCATTTGGAAGACGTCAAAGCGAAACAATTTAAATCCAGTAGATTTGACCATTACGTGAATTTATTAAGGAACGGTTAAGCTCAGAAACACTTTTGCTATAATGTCAGCTAACAAATATATATTTTTAAGTGTTTATCTTGCTAAATTTTAAAGAAAATGCAGCGGTCCCACCCGCGGGTGCACGTAGCGAAACTACTTTTTAAATCCAGCTGATTTGACAATTACGTGCATTTATTAAGGAAAGGTTAAGCTAAGACACATCTTTGCTGTAATTTTCAGCAAACAAATAATTGTTTTTACTGTGTTAATCTTGTTAAAGTCCTTCAGTGCAGCTCCTGTGGCAGCCATTTGTATAAGGGCAAACCTCCGGCCCACATTTCGGGTTGTCAACGGTGACGCGTAACATACACGACGCGTCAGCGGTGACACATAATATATGCGACTTATACGGCGGTGCGACATGTTTATGGATTTTTCCAATTTATTGGCAATAATTGGACTATGCGACTTAAAGGGCCTTGCGACTTATTGGGCAGAAAATACGGTAGTCTCTTTAGAATGATTTGTTCAATTAGCTTTGTAGAGATCTAGCAGTGCTGTATGAAAGGGTAAATGAGGACACAGATTGTGTTGTAAAGCGCTTTGAGTGTCTTGAATAGATAGAAGCGCGCTATATAAGTACAGTACAATCCATTTACCTTCGCTGGACCATCTTCACCTCCCTGGAAACCTAGGACCTCTTTCTCTCCCTCCTCTCTGGCTCCTTCTACAACACAAACAATTGTAAGAAAAAGCTCATTCTCAAAACTAACTTTCATTATTCAAGCAACCACCTGATTTACAAAATACTCACCTTGTTCGTTTTCTTCCCTTCCAGCCCTGTAAATATTTTCACCTGTAAATAAAGCACTTACCTTTTGTACGCCTGACTCTGACTCTGCCTCTTCCTCGGTCTGTTAACTTGGAGTCAATAACAAAAAAACAGCAAAAAAATAAAAAAAAACATGTTAGATAGACTGATACAGTTAAGGGAGGAAATGTTCAGTAAATTAGTTTGAACAGGAAACAAAACTCTGTAAAAAAAGTTTCTCTTTCTCTTCACAGCAGCTGTTTGTTGCTTTTTGTTGAAATATTTTTGTAGTTTTTTTGTCCTTGGAAGGATAATATGAGGTGAGGGAGTCGATCCTAATCTAAAGTTGTGAAATCAATACAACCTAAACTGTTTTGATGATTGCTGGGACGTGGACGTTGCCAAAAAGTCCTTAAAAATGTCCTTTTATTTCTCACTCAGTCACTAAATCTGTTGGACTTCTTTTCATGTTGTCCTTTCTTGCTGCATGTCTGCACATTTTATTCAGTTCCAAATATTCTGCAGTGGTTTAGCCTCGAACAGTGAAGCTCCCCTCCATCTCTGCACTGCTGTAATGATTTCCCACCAAAAATACAATCCAGGTCAATCCACGTGACACTTTTCTGCTCATGCTACAGACTGTGCGACTCATTTCTGTCTGTGACTGAGCTGATTATCTACCGTACACACATTTCCTCTTTTTTGATAAAGACCGATCACAAAACTCTTTCCTGCTTTAAAGAAACTCCTTTTCTTCTAGTGTTTAGACAAAATTGGTAAAGCTCCAGAATCCAGTTATTCTCATATTTCAGAAAGCTGTAAATAATTTGTTTAATTTCTCACCGTCTCCTTTCACATGTAAAACTTTAATCTACCTTTAGAGCATCAAGCTTCTCCACCGTCAGTAATCTGAATGAAGTTTTGCACATAATGATCGTCACGTACAGTATAAACAAGTGAGGGGTGTATTTTCAGCCAAGGTAAATTATGAGTTCCAGTAAGAGCTGGTCAATTGATTAGCATTAAGGGTATCGTCTTACGCTGGTGAGTGGGTCTGAAGGGTGATAAAATCATTGAAAGCTTCTTATCAGTCATTTAGATCTTTGTTATATTAGAATTGACCTGAACTATTAATCATCTGTAACTGTCCACCGGTAATAAAATAAATATGAATCTTTACATCTTTATAGACAAACAACACATTTAGGGTCTTGATTTATTATAATTGGTATAAATATGTCTTTGGAAGAAAATATTTTTGAATTAGTTCTCTTTTAATTTACTGCATTGAGTCTAAATGGACCTAAAGCTGTTTGATTGTATAAACTCTTATCTGTTTGTTTTAAAGTAGAGATGAACTGCAATGAGCCGACCAACAGCTAAAAATGAAGCTAATCAGATCCCCTTTGTTTGAAAACTAACAAAATTATTCTAAACGCCTTGAGAGGAAAACAACAGGATTAGTAAAGCATCTGTCCAATACCAGATAAAAAGTTATGCCAAGCTCACTTCTAATCTTGTTTCCTCTCTTTTTTTCTGGGCTATTTTTATTTTTTTTATCAAATTCAGTCTTTTAAAATCCCTTAATGGCAATTTTTTTAAACATTATTGAACAAAGCAGGTGAGGTTGAAAAATAAAACGTTAATATTTAAGTAAAACAGACAGGAGACGTCGCCACAGTGAAGAGAAGGTTAAATCTTAGGTGGGCAGCTTTATCCAGCACTTTGAGCATAAGACTGGCCAAAGGAAAATCTGAATAGTTTGTAAATCAATAAGCTGTTTATGTTTATATTTCACAACTTTGTGACTTTTGAAAGAGAATAATTTAAAAACTGTTAAACAAGTTTTTGTTGACTTAAACCTGATCAAAAAGGTTCTTGAGAGCACAAAGTTAGATGTCTGAAGTCACTGCCAACTCTAAACTAAAAGCCTCAAACTAAATTTATCTTTAAAATCCGTAAATTAAATGTTTTATTGATCTTTGCTGTACATGAGTTAGTAGAATACGTAGTTAAAAACTAAAAAAGGAAAAAGTTTTATCTAAAGTTTTTCCTCTTTGAATATACCTGCACACTGAAAAACACTGAGACATACTGTATTTACGATAGTAAACCTCTACACGATATTCTCATTTTCTGAGACGATGAATTTTGTTTTTCATTATTTATAAGCCATAATCCTCAAAATAATGAGAAATAAAGGCTTGAAACATTTCAGTTTACTTGTAATGAATATGTTGTATGAGTTTTTGAAATGATAGGGGAAAAATATAGCTTTTTACAATACAAGAAACTAGTTCATGCACAATAATCCAGGTATCAAATCCAATAAATCTCAGTTGTGTCAACTGGACAGTTTTTTTTTTTATAGAAACGTTTTGCCCTCTATCTGGAGGGTTTCATCAGTCAGAGTTCCAGCAAACTGTTTCCCCACCAAGCAATAAACACCTTAAGTGGATCAACCAGTTTGCTGGAGCCAAGATGGTTTCTGGGGGCCGTCCTGTCCCTCCTCAATTCAACCATTATTTATACAGGCTAGCCTCATTGAGCCACGGGGACTCATTTACAAGAGGGACCTGTCTCACTCAGGGTCAATTTAGAGTTACCAATCAGCCCAACATGCATGTTTTTGGACTCCCAGGCAGGCAGCCACAGCCATAGTGGTTCAAGGCAAGAAAATTCATGCTTATTCATCCAGGTACCAAATACAATAATTCTCAGTTGGGTCATCTGGACAGTTTCACAATACTCTAATACTTGCACCTGCATATTTACATATATATATGATATTTCCTATAATTTAAGGAAATTGTGCTTTCTAAAAATTATATTGCTTAAAAATATAGTTTCCTCAAATGATTGGGGCAGCTGGTGGGATGGCTAAAGATTAATATATGGAGACCAAGGCCACTTAAGGCTGAAATATACCTGAGCGTACTCCCTATACGCCTCTGTATGACGTACGTACGCTGAGGCAAAAGCGTAGCCCCGCGCAGCCCCTCAGGGCACGAACGCGCAAAGCTCTTTTTTTACGACCGCGCACGCTTGCGCGGTGTCTGACCATAAACTTCCCCGGCGCCGGACTGTTTTGTATGTTACACAAATGAATTAAATTCCTCTTCTTTATCGCTGATCGGGCCTTTTCTTTTGTTTTTTTGCCTAAAGTCAAGTAATCGCTTCTTCCTCCGTTCACTCGATGACTGAAATGAATGAATTCAGGTCCTACCTAGCCTGGCCCTCGCCTTCTTGCACAGCTCCGCTCAATTCTCATTTCCCTTCACTGCACAGTCTGGGACTTGTCCCATAGACAAGGATATCTCCGGTAGATTTTTGACCGGACCAATCAGAGAGCAGAAGGCGGAGTTTTGAACGACGTCGACTGACGTCGTCATTCAAAATGGCTGCCGCCACGAAGGAATTTTCAATAAAACAAGGTAAAAAACTATTATTTCTCTGCTGAGAAAAATATATTTCTTAGCTGACGTTATATCAGAAGTGTTCCTGAGCAATCAGAGAGCAGAAGGCGGAGTTTTGAACGATGTCGACTGACGTCGTCATTCAAAATGGCTGCCGCCACGAAGGAATTTTCATCAAAACAAGGTAAAAAACTATTATTTCTCTGCTGATAAAAAATATATTTCTTAGCTGACGTTATATCAGAAGTGTTCCTGAGCTTAACAGTTCCTAAATCAATTCACGAAATGGTCAAATCTGCTGGATTTAAATAGTTTCGGTTTGACATTTTCCAAACAGCCTCGGGTGCGCTACGAAAATAAATGATAAAAAATCGAATTTTATCTCAAATGTTTCATCTAGGCCAACAGTCAGTAAATTAGAGCCATATAATTACACACTGGTGGCAGAAAAAATATCCACCGAGTGGTTTCTGAGCAATTTATCTGATAGCCTGGACCTCGCCAGGCTAAATTAACAAAACTCCGCCTTCTGTTCTCTGATTGGTCCATTCAAAAATCTCCAGGAGAAATCGTTTTCAATGGGAGGAATGCCAGACCCTAGTCCAAAGCGAAGTGAAGGACAAGGGTCTGGTTTCAACCAGGCTAGGTCCTACCTGGCTGCGGGAGGTTTTATATATTTCCTGGTGGGCGGTGAGCTGCAGGAAAAGCGCTCCCTGTTTTTATTTTTATTTTTTAGAAGTTTATATTAACATATAAAGTGATAAAAGACCGCCGCGGGAGCAGCGAGGCGAACAGCTGCTCCTCTGGACCAAAGCCAGCGCGTGCAGGCCCGGATTATCAGATGGGCCAACTGGGCACAGGCCCAGGGGCCCACGCCCACCATGGGGCCCACGCCCACCGCAGGGATCCCACTGCAGTTTTGGGGAAGAAAGAAAATAAAATATCCTTAGATTTTAAATACGACAGCCACAGAGATAACCAGTAAGATCCACGCTCTTCCTGTTATTTTTTTTTTTATTTTTTTATTTTTATTTTTTATCTTCACTGAGTTGGAAACCATAGTAACATGCCGCGCCGCTGGCCCGCCCCCTAACCGAGTTTATAAAACAGGTAGCACTGCGTTGATCGGACTGTGTGAGTTGTCGTATCTGAGAAGCAAAAATGAGTGAGAGTAAGAGAAGTGGTTTCCAAAAACGAAAGAGAAAAAGAAGAGAAGGAGACGTGTTTATTAAAAAGTATGCCATCTATTCATACATTCTTTGCAAAACGTTTGGAGGAAAATCCGGAGAAGGAAGAAGTCGTTGTGGAGGATGCTGACGGTGAGCAAACTAACATGAGTCCGGAGGAGGAGGCTATTGCTAGCTGCACAACACAACCGCTTGAACCTAGCTGTAGCAGCGCCGCCAGTTCAGATTGGTTTTATCGGGTGTGCGACCCAGCATTGTGGGGGACAGTCGATGAAAAGGCTCGCGCTGTCCTTATCGATCGTGGAGCTGCCAGTTTTCATAATCGGGCGGCCAGATATCCAGCTTTTTTTTTAAGCTAGAAATTAGAAGATTTTGAGCTAACCAGCAACGTTAGCTTGGAAGCGTTGCCTTCTACAAATGAACCCAACCTGAGCTAACAACGGCAGCTAACTTTACTGAAGAAATGTCTACGGTAGAAGAGCTAACAAAACAAGGAATGCTTCAAGTACCAAGAGTCTGAGCTGGTGAGGGTGCTGGACTTTGAGGACTTGGTTTGTGACTTTGCAAAGAAAAATACCAAAAAGAAGAACTTCTAAAGGTAAGAGCCACCGTGCTTTCTGTGAAATGAGTACCGTAGTCCAATGTAAACTGTTATGACTGTGCAGATAATAAATGTAATGTATTTTGCTTATTTTATATACTGTCTGCAAAACATGAATCTTGCATAATTGTGGTGTGATGCTGAGAATTAGTGCTGTAATTGGATTTTGCAGAGTGTGAAGTTGCCCATATCACTTGGTGACTGTTCATAGCTGTGTTATGTGATGGAATCATTATATCTTCAGTCCAGTGGTGTAGTCTATGTGATACTCAGGCATACAGAGTATACCCACTAGAAAAGCTTAAGAATTTCAGTATACCCACTTAAAAGTGCCTAATGACACATGACTTATCATTAGACACATGTCATCGATACGTTAAACGGCAGTTGAACGCTTCCGAAACAATCTAACGGTATGCAACGCTGTGCTTTGATACTGTTGCATAAATTCTCTAACATGATTTTAATACAAAGCCAACTGTTGTACAATGTTTGTTGTTCATTTATTCATAAATAAACATAAGAAAAAAATTGGAAATGTTCAATACGCTTAAAAATCAAAATATATTAACGATTACATTGTACTAACCAGTGTACTTTGGTTTCTAAGCACAGTATACCCACTACAAAAATGTAGACTACACCACTGCTTCAGTCGTAACATTTGAGAAGTGCTTTCTGCTTGAGTGATTTTCAGTGAA
Organism: Garcialebias charrua; assembly: GCA_038048925.1. NCBI lineage: Eukaryota > Metazoa > Chordata > Actinopteri > Cyprinodontiformes > Rivulidae > Garcialebias > Garcialebias charrua. The sequence continues at coordinate 16,893 of JBBPBX010022147.1, forward strand.
CACTATTGTCATAAGCTTTAGCCATGCACTGGCTTGTGACAATTTATTTTATTTAATTGTTGTTGTGTGATTTATGAGTGAGATGGCAGTACTTGGTATTCATTTTTGACCAATAAGCAGTGGCGCTCCCAAGTGGGGACCCGGGGTGGCATGACAATCCCTGGAATTGTGTTCAGTTGATAGAAGACATACAGAGCCATCTTCTGCAATTAAAACATACGTGTAAAACCCAATAAATGTGAGTGTGTGTGTGTGTGTGTGTGTGTGTTTGTGTGTGTGTATAAATATATATATAGTAAAATGGGTGTTAGGTTAGGGAGGGGGCCCTGTGAGCTTCGGTGCCCAGGGGCCCCTGGGGTTGTTAATCCGGCCCTGAGCGCGTGTCTCATGAGCTGTCAATCATTTCAGTAGGCGTGTCAGCAAGTGACCAATCAGCGACCTCAGTTTGTCCCCTCCTGCTCGCAGCTGCAGACGGGGCAGCTGCTGCTGCTCACATGACAACCAGGATTTGGAGCGAAACAACAAGAATTTGGAGCGAAAACGCGAGCATTTGAAAAGCGTAGCTTCTGAAGCTATATCAGCGAAACGCATGCGCACAAAATGTGCGCGTAGTGGCGTAAGGGAGGACGCTCAGGTATATTTCAGCCTTTATGACGACCCCCTGGCTCCAGTGGCGGTCCTAGCCTATTTGGCGCCCTGTGCAAGCAACCCCAATGGCCCCCCCCCCCCCCCGCTAGGTTGCCAGTGGGGGTCCTCTCCCAGAAAATTTTGAATAAAATAGATGCCATTTCCTGCATTCTGGTGTATTTTAATGGGTTGTTCAACATCTAGTTTTACCTACAAATTTAAACTATTCAATAAGTATTTTAGAGTTAATGGCAGAACAAAAAGTAGCCTGAGACCAACATGTAGCATTAACACAATATGAACATTATTCAAGAATTGTTTATAAGATCATTATCAAATATTTTATGTGAAAACACATTTTGACTTAACCAATTAGTATATTTTCCCTTTCATTGCGGACTTTATGTATTTACTATCTTACTTTTAATGATACCAATATATAATAACCGGACCTTTGTACTAGAGAGCAGGTCTTCACCAGACTCATATAATATTATTTAAATGATATAACAGTATGTTATGTCACAATGCCACACACCACAAAATTCATTGACTTGATAATTAACTTGAACAGTGTTTTGCAGCAAAGTTCAACATCATCATGTCTTACCTGTTTGATCTCAAACTGCAGCTGTTTGAATGAAACACGTGTCAATGTTTGTACATTTAGCTGCGTCTGTTTCCAGAGCCTTTCTCTTTTTAATTCTTCGCTGTACCACTCTTGTTTTTCTCCCTTCAATCTTTCCACTGACCGCACTTACCGTGCCACCTCCGGGCACGTAACATAAACGAAACTAAAAGTGAAGGAGGTGCAACCCCCGCAGCTGTTGCAGTGATAAACTGATGACATGTGAATAAATGAAGGGCGGGGCGGCCCAGGAGCAGCGCGGTAGTGGTGTTCTGTGTTATATGTTGTTAAAAAAAAAAGTTGTAAAATATAATTTTTTTTAAACGAGGAGCGGCGTCTCCTATTCTTCTTTTCTCTTTTTCCTGCACATGTTATGCCGCCCCCTGCTGGTGGTCACCCTGTGCTGCCGCACAGTTCGCTCATAGGAGGAACCGCCACTGCCTGGCTCCACTACTGCACCTGGTCGTGGATAAAATTGTTCCCTCCACTCACCAGGATCTGTCACAAATAAATAAAATAAAAACCTCTGTTCTTCTATGCAGTGTAACTCCTACACACTTAAATATCTTGCACCATAAGTATTAGGGTTTCTTACACTTGCTGTTCAATTCCAGTTTAGAAAACGTTCACTATTCAGATCCTTCAGTGACGGGGGGCATCAGTGTACTGCTTGTTAATGTAGTGAAAGTATTTAATTTCCATCCTGAATGTGTGTGCTACATGTGTTTGTGTCCTTTCTATAACAAATCACATCAGTTTTTTTTAAATAGTTTAATTACAACCAGATTTGTTTCGTCTAGTCTTCATAAATCTCAGGAAAGTTTACTTAAACAGCTCAGACACTGCAGCAACTCTTTTCTCGCTCCCCCAGATGTTCTGCAGTGTTCCCCTGGAGCAACTTGTTATTCGGCGCTTCAGACAGAAGACCCTGTCAGCTTTACAACCCCGAGTCGTCTCAGATCAGATGAAATGCAGCTTCACCTGTCCTCCACCAAACAAGAAACACCTTCCTGATGAAGTCTGTCTCTGTCTTCATCAGGCTGAGAGCATGAAGGCATTTCACACCGTCTGCCAGGTAAGGATTAAACAACACAGACCAGCTGCACCTCGAGGCTGTCTGGTGCTCAATAATTTACACTAAACCCTTTAAAGTAAAAAGAATTAATCAATTGTTACGAGCAGGAGTTTGTTTCATTCATTGAGTTCATTAAATCAAGACCGCAGGACTCTTTGATAGGTGTTTTTATTTATTTATTTTTTGACAGCTCTTGTTAAAGTTTTAACATAGTTTCAGCTTTAACCTCTACTGATTAGAGCTTGGTTATTCATCGTTTCTAAAGAACAGTAAATGTTTAAAACTATCGTTGTGAAAAGAAAATGCTGGATTCATCATTATAGTGTTGCGTTTAATGACACGGTGCAGAAAGTGAAGCTGTGATCATCTTCTGATTACCCATTTGTTATCTGTGTGGTGGTATCAGCTGCTGCACAGCTTCAACGCTGTTTTTTCTCAAAATCTTGGAAAAGCACAGCGCTGTGCAAAAGTTTAAGTTAGATGTGTAAATAATTTTTTTATCAATACAATGTGCAAAGGGATTGAAGCAAAGATAAAATTAAATCAGATGTGTATGTGCTGGGACCATCTATCGCCTGTAAACCACTTCAGTTCTTCCAGATACTGGTTTGTTCTAACAATTAAAAAAAGGTTTTGTCTGACTCGGGTCATTCTGTGTCATCATGTTATCTCTGACACGTGATGCTGAAATCAGGGCTCTGAGCAGGTCACTTCACCACTTTCAGGACTTTATTCTTATTTGAGCAAAGATGGGTTGTATTTCACTTTTTACACAAATCATCTGCCGAATTTGAACTAATATTACACAAATCAAAAAATGACTCAGAGTTTAAATAAACTGCTTTAAAGACTCCACCCTTGATGACAAATAAACTGAAACCTTAACTGAAGGCATTAGGTTCAGGCAACCAGAGATATGAATGGAGAATGACATTTTAAAGGAATGCGTTGCTCTGACAAAATACAAATGAATTCAGTTCAGTTTTGTTCATTCATTCAACCTTTATTTAAACAGATAAGTCACATTGAGCCTCAAAGACTCATTTACAAGTGAGATCTGTTGGACAGACAATAAAAGTGGTGAAATATGACACATAGTGGTGAAATATGACACATTTTTTTTGCTTTGTTTTGTTTTATTTTTTGAATGTCCAGAGGACCAGACTTAGCTTTTTTAGATGACACATAGGGTTTGGAGACAAAAAAAATTCCTAGCACATTTTTGACCTCTGCTTGAAGGTCAAAATTGTGGTAATGAAAAAAATCTTGCACACAAGCACATAATGACGCCGACATTACGCAGAGGGCGGGGGAGGGGGAGGCAAAGGTGGTTGCATGCCAGCCCGTACTGCAGAGTTCAGATAGAATCACTCAGTTCATGGAGATCTGTGCACACTCATGGATGGGGGGGTGGGGGGAGCTGCCGAGGACGGCCAGAGGCGAATCCAGAGTCCTGAAATGATGACAGAATGTTTATTCAGCTGGGCTCCTCTGAAAAGTCCATGGAATTCCTCAGTAGAAGGGTTGGAAGGGGTGAGAGCGTCAGGTTTACAAAACTTCTACAGGCGTGTTGAGATAAGACGACCTGTCAAGGCCAGTCGGGGAGCTGAATGTCAGATAAATACAATGGTTTTGGGGACAGGCAGAACTTTAATGACATCTGCCTTCAGTCTGCGTTGGTCCACTCGCTTCCAAAATGTCCAAATTAAAATGACCACACCAATGGAACGTGCCTGAGAAAATCCCCGAGATCTAATCATTTCAGCCAAAAGTCTGGGTTCTCGAGACATGAACCAAGCCATCATGTAAGGCAGGCAGCCTGACCAGGTCCAGATTTGCTGCCAACGTCTTCCTTTTGTGTTGATAGACCAGGAACCAGTTATCATAAATCCAATTAAATATGCGTCCTTAAGATCCACAGATGACAGCAGAGATAGACACGTCATCAAGTCTTCCAAGTCGATGAGATATCCAGCTGTGTGCATGCCAACAGGGCAAATCGGCTCGCCTACAGCCTGTCTTCTTGTTGAAGAAATGTTATCAGTTGTGTTGAGGGACCAACTGACCAAACTGAAGTCCAAAGTTATGATTCTGAAGATTTTGTAGAAGAGAGGCTCTCAGACAGTTTCACAGACAAGACAAAGCAAAAGAAAAGCGGAGACCAAGAGGAGACGTCCGCCCTTGAGAAGAGCAAGTGTGTAAAGTTTATTTATATAGTGCCAATTAACAGCAAACAGCTCAGACCACTGTACACAAACCTTCACATACAACATAAAATAACAATTAGTAAAAGTTGTCTATTTAAAGAAACAGCAGATTGTGTTGACTCTTCGTGACGTTGCAGTCTTCCACCCTGAGCAGCAAGTTGGGGACAGTAGAAAGGAAAAACTCCCTCCTAACAGGAAGAAACCTCCAACAGAGCCAGGCTCAGAATAGACTGCCTCAACTGTCTGGGTAAGAGAGGACAGGATGGAGACAGACAAACAGAATGGCTGGTCCAGGTGGAGTTTCTATGCAGAGAAAGACAAAGAAGAAATAATTACAAATACAAAAATGGAAAGTAAAGACATCAGCAGAGTGAGAACATGTGGTCAATTTGTCCTCCAGGACTGTACTGCTATAGACTATCCTATTTCAGCAGGACCAAGGGATGGCTCAGGAAACCCAAGCCGACCCCAACTATAGGATTTGCCAAAAAGGAAAGACTTAAGCCTAATCTTAAAAGTAGACAAGGTGTCAGCCTCATGGACAGAAACTGGTTCCACAAGAGAGGAGACTGATAACTGAAAGCACTGCATCCTATTCTGCTGTTATCTCAAGGAACCACAAGTAAACCTGCAATCTTTTTTTTTTTTTTCCATTTATAGATGGCCTCCCTTCACACCTTATAGCCATCCTCTCACTCCAATATGTATTTTTTTTTTTAATAGAGAGAAAGAAAGAAAAGAGAAAGTGAGACAACAAAACAACAATTGTCCACAGAAAGAGCACAAGGCAAACACACCAAACCTCCGTCCACAATCCTGCAAAGCACATGACAGAACACAACAACGAAACATACAAGCATAAAGACTGATAATATTCATGACCTTGCAATAGATTTCTATAAATACACATACCCATACCTACAAATATATATACAATATACATACATATATATTTATATTCATTTATATACCCATCTACATACATCTACTATACTTTTAAATTACTACTATTCTTTTAAATAAGCCCAGATGGACCAGTGCCAGTGAACTATTTGTATCTGCTCGCGTCAACACTTTGATGGCGGTTTTAAGAAATTTTATGTATAAATTTATTTGTCGTTTACATAAGTCTAATAATAGAATTATTCTACTGTTGACTAATGTCAAATATAGTGCGGTGAAATATTCATCTGTGCTTTGGAGACATTGGTATGATTGCCTCCTGAACGGTTAGGTACTTTTTTTATTGTTCTTTTTATTTTTATTTTATACTTTTATGTAATTTTTTATTTGTATTTTGTATTTTGTATTTTATCTTATTTTATCATGTTCGTTTCTCTTATCTAGGTTGGACTCTGAGTCTGTAATAAAGTTATCTATCTATCTATCTATCTATACATCCCTGCATCCATTTGTGTGTGGTTGTGAGCATGCATAAGTGAATAAGGTTCCTCCAATAGAACATTTAGTAGCGACTGTGAAGCATCAGAGACCCGTCCCCCCAAAGCCCGAGACAGACGAAGGGGCGATCAAAGCCCAAGACCCCAGGAAGGACCCCGAGCCCAGAGTCCCCAGGACCACCCGAACAGGACGAGCCACTCGTCCACTCCCCAGATCCGACCAAGTGGAAGAACCGGACGAACCCCACCAGGGACCACACACAATGACCCCCCGGGGTCAACAGCGACAATACACAGGCCCCCGCCGGAGCCCGCTGCACCGACGTAGCCCCAGGGCCGGTCACCGAGGCTCGGGCACCGGGGACGCCCATCCCTCAGGTCCAGACCTGACAGGACCAGAGGACCCGAGCCCCACCAGGCAGCCACCAGGCCGAGCTGACAAACGCCCAAGCGCCCAGCCCCAGATAGTGAGGGCCCCAAGCACGCCCGCAGGCAGAGGAACACCCACCAGGGGGCCACGTGGCAGGAGCGCGACACTGGGTAGCCTCAGAAGTATCAGAGAGGGGGCAGTCCAAGTCCCAGCCTGACACTTAAAACATTCATACACAGACACACTCATTCAGACCCACCCTCATCCTCACCCTCAGTCACAGAAAGACAAACAATAACGACACGCTCCATTCATAATCCCGATGCACACTCTATACCCCCTAGGTCCAAGACATGTACCTGCTCCCTACATGGGGCAGCCCACATCCAAACCCAGGAGGTAGACCCATTCATTCTGGGGTGGAGAGCAGCAGACGTCCAAGATCCGGCACACCCCGCGCCCTGCCGACAGGACAGGACAGGACACCCGAGTCCAAGCAGCCCCAGAGGGAGCGCACTGCCAGCCCCGCCCACGGCGAACCCGCAGGCCCCGAACCCCCCCACACCCCAGCACAACCCCTGACGGCCCACCCCCAGAATGTCCGCAAGGCAACCAGGGGGGTAAGAGAAAAATAAATAAATAATATATAAATAAATACATAAATAAATAAAATTGAAATTAACAAATCAAGACCCCGACACACACACCCCCGTCCCCAAATGTACTGTTGGTGAGTGTTGTTGTAAAGTGTATTTAAAAGGGAAAGAGAAGGAGCAAAGGCTAGCATTATACCAGTTTCCCCTCCACTCCAACTCTAACCCAGGCCCTAATTGTCTAGATGCATAATGTTGAGTGAGCATAGGCATGGGGGCGAGATTGATGTCATCCCGCCACCCATAGCCATAGTGCTCACTCCATTCCCTATATGTGACTTTTATGAAGATGTTTATGAATGAATGTCTAAAGTGTATATAAAATTGAGTCCCAGGTGCTCTTAACAACAGAGATGTAAAACCATTGCAGCACACCCGAGACCCAAATTCCCTACATGTATTAATTTAAGATGAAGAGGGCGGAGGTGCGTGTTGAGGGATGGGGAGAAAAATATCTGCAGGAACAGTGCTCCCACAGCGAGTCAGCTCCCCCGCTGACCCTGCTTACCCCCCCAGCTCGCCAAGGTCCACCCAAGGAGCGAGGTAAAGGAAACACCTCTCCGACCGCCAGGACATTGAGCCAAGACCAGAGAGGGACACGGCCCCGAGGGCCGCCAACAGCAGAACCAACAGCCCACACCCACCAGGGCCGCCACGACCCCTGCGAACCGCAGTCAGCCCGCCGTCCAAGAGGACACAAAATCCCACATGGACGACACGGCCAAGAGCGCCCGCCCAACCGTCGACAGAGCCAGGAAGCACCAAGAACAGGCCCCAACCGGGGCCCGCACACCGGCCAAGTATAGTCCAAGACCATCATCCAGGACATCCACCTAATCCCCACCCCAGAAGAAATACTATACCCACCCTTCATATTAACAACTTTCAGAACACATAACACATTAGACACCCAGGCTGGGTTTGCCCGCCCCCTCCCATTGGCCACCAGTCACGCCCCCAGACACCCACCCCCCAGCATATGAACCCCAACCCACCAGCGAGCCGAGAGCCCCCGGCCAGAGCCGGGCACCAGAGCGCCAGCCAGCCCATAGCCCGGCGACCCGCCCGCCAGAGCCCAAGACCCCCGACCCCCACCAGGCCCAAGCCCGGGGACGACACGCCCCCAGAGTCCCAAGCCCCCGGCACCCACCCCGAAACCACCCCAGCACAGCCGGGTCACCGACCGGCGACCCATGACCGCCGCCACCGACCACCCGAGGGCCCGCATGCCGCCCCCAGTAGATATCCCCCAGAACCCCCCCCGGTCCTCCCCAGGTCGAAGACAAGGTCCTCCCCGCCCAAGCAGCCCTAACCCCCCGGCGCCCCAAACCCCAACCTCCCCCCCTCCAGTCCCAATGCCCCACAAGGCCACATCCCAGACCCCCCACCCTCACTACGTAACGGAGCCGATCAAAGAATGCCAAATAGGTTGATCCAATGTGTCGGCAGATGCTGTTTCAAGACTAATATGATCTAACAGAAGATTTTTATACTGATTAACGCTAAGATTATTTTTATTTTTCCAATTTACGAGTATGGTTTTCTTTGCGATGCATAAGGCAGTGAAAAGCATATAGGATGTATTTTTTTCTAGTATAACATCTTCAAAGATACCCAATAAGCAAACAGATGGAGAGAGTGGGATATTAATTTTCAAACATTTAGACAAGTCTTCACATACCTGTACCCAGAACCTCTGAACGGGTGGACAGAACCAGAGCGCGTGAATATAATCATCAGGTGTATTACTTATGCACTGTGAGCACTTGTTAGATGGTATAAAGCCCATCTTAAACATTCGCTGCCCTGTATAATGTACTCTATAGAGAACCTTATATTGTATTAATTGTAAATTGGAGATTCTAGTCAATTTAAAAGTATTTGAACATACTTGAGACCAAATTTTTTGTTCAAAGTTGATTGATAAATCTGACTCCCATTTTTCAACAGGTAGTGCTATCGAGTCATCGATCCTAGACAATTTTTTGTATATTTTAGATAATAATTTGGGTGGTTGAAAATTAATAAACTCTAACACACATGTTGGTGTTTCCAACAATGTTTTATTAAGCTTAAATTTCTTTTTTACAATTGACTTAATTTGTTGGTATTGTAGGAAATATTTATTATCAATGTCATATTGTATTATTAATTTATTAAATGGAATAAAGTCTATACCCTCAAATATGTGTTCCAGACATTCAATACCTTTCATTCTCCAACCTGGGAAATTTAACATATTATTTTCTTGTTGAATGTCAGGATTGTTCCAGAGAGGTGTATGTCTACATGGGAGTAGTGAAGACTTTGTCATTTTCAGATACTCCCACCATGCTGTCAGAGATGAGCTAATATTGATGCTCTTAAAGCAGACATGTCTTTTTAAATCTGTACTGATAAATGGTAGATCTGAAATCCTAATATTATTACATAAAGTTTGTTCTATATCTATCCAAGTTTCATCTAGTGCATTCGGTTTTAACCACTTTGATATATATTGTAACCTGTTTGCTAAATAGTAGTAATAAAAGTTTGGAAGTTCTAATCCTCCGGTATCTTTAGATTTTTGTAATGTTTTTAAACTAATACGCGGAGTTTTATTGTTCCAAAGGAATTTAGATATAGAAGAGTCCAGGGACTTAAACCATTCATTTGAAGGTTTATTTGGAATCATTGAGAATAAATAATTTATTCTCGGCAGCACCATCATTTTTACTGAGGCAACTCTTCCCATAAGTGATATGGGTAGAGATCTCCATCTAGTAAGATCGTCTTCAATTTTCTTTAATAGTGGGATATGATTTAATTTTATTAAATCCTCCAATTTAGGAGAGATATTAACACCTAAATATTTAATATTACCTGATTGTAGTCTTTCATTAAGAGAATTATTAAACACACAATTTATCGGAAGCACTGTAGATTTTGTCCAGTTTATAGAATAATCAGAAACTTTTGAAAATGAGTTTATTAACTTGATAACATTGGATATTGAGTTTCCTGAGTTCTCAAGAAAAAGCAAAACATCGTCAGCATAAAGACTCATTTTATGTTCTATGTTTCTACCCTTTATGCCTTTAATATCAACACTTTGCCTTATTGCTGCTGCTAACGGTTCAATAAAAATAGCAAATAATGCTGGTGAAAGTGGACAACCTTGCCTGGTGCCCCTCTGTAAACAGAAGCTTGAAGATAATTGATTATTTGTCCTGACACACGCTGTTGGTGAACTATATAATATTTTTAACCAGTTAATGAAGTAATCCCCAAATCCAAATTTATTTAAGGTAGCAAATAAGAAATTCCAATTTACTCTATCGAATGCTTTTTCAGCATCTAAAGAAAAAATAGCTGTTTCAATATTTTTAAAATACGAATACTCTATTACATTATATAATCTTCGTGTATTTGTGTCTGAGTGTCTTCCTTTTATGAATCCGGTTTGGTCTGGATGTATAATAACAGGAGTTATCTTCTCTAGTCTTTTAGATAAGACTTTACAAATTATTTTAACATCAACATTAATAAGAGAGATTGGACGATAACTCGTAGGTAATACTGGGTCTTTGCCTGGCTTTAATAAGAGACTAATGTTGGCTGAATTCATATGTGTTGGTAGCCTGCCATTTTCTTCTGACTCAAGTAGCACTCTATAAAATATCGGTTCCAGTATATCCCAGAACTTTTTATAGTATTCTACTGGATATCCATCAGGACCTGGCGATTTCTTATTAGGCATGCTTTTAATTGCTTCATGGAGCTCATCTGAAGTTAATGGTGAGTCTAGTTTTGATGATTGACTAATATCTAGTTTTGGGAGTGTTACTTTCTCTAAGAATTCATTAATATCCTCATTAGATGGATTTATTTGTGGAGTGTATAGAGTTTTATAGAAATCTTTAAAAACATTGTTTACTTTTCCCTCATCATGAATTATATTTCCATCTTTATCTTTAATACCATATATATATGTTTTTTCTTTGTTTAATTTAAGTTGATTAGCTAAAAAGCTCCCTGATTTATTACCGTATTCAAAATTATCTAATCTAAGTCTTTGTATCAAGAATTTATTTTTCTTATCAATAATTTAATTTACCGTATTCTCCGGCGTATAAGTCGCACCTTTTTGCCTACATTTCTAAGCCCTGCGACTTATAGGCCAGTGCGACTTATACGTCGATTTTTCCAATATTTTGGTCATAATTTGACTTTGGTCAAAAACTCCAAAAATGGTGCAGTACCAGTTTTGGCCGCTATGGGCGCTAAGAAACCCTTTATAGTACCTACACTGTTGACATCTGCCTGGTCCAAAAATGGTGCAGTACCAGTTTCGGCCGCTATGGGCGCTAAGAAACCCTTTACAGTACCTACACTGTTGACATCTGCCTGGTCCAAAAATGGTGCAGTGACACAGAAGATGAAGACTTCAATGGTTTTGAATAAATAAATAAAAACCATAAAATAAATACAGTATCTGTTTCTGTCATCATTTTAAACTGAGACACGTTTTTTACTGTAATGTCAGCTAATAAAAATATATTTTTATGTGTTTATCTTTAAAGATAAATGATGAAAGACACAAAATATACAAAAATTATGTTCATTTATTAATGAAAAGTTCAACTAAGACACATCAAACAAAATACTGTAGTTTTTATGTGATAATCTTGTCAAAAGTCCTTCCAAACAATTTGGCAGCCAGTCCAAAATAATGTTCATTTATTAATGAAAAGTTCAACTAAGACACATCAAACAAAATACTGTAGTTTTTATGTGATAATCTTGTCAAAAGTCCTTCCAAACAATTTGGCAGCCAGTCCATTTTGGGCAAAACACCAGTTCACGTGAGGTGCGACCTATAGGCCGGTGCGACTTATAGGCCGATGCGACTTATACGTTGATTTTTCCATTTAATTGGGCATAATTAGGTTGGTGCGACTTATACTCCGGTGCGACTTATACGCCGACGAATACGGTAGTTCTAATTTTACTTTGCGTAGCTTTTGCTGTGTTTCCTCTTCTTGTAGACCTTCTAATAGTTTAATGGATTTCTCTAATTCCTCAATACGTTTATTTTCTTTTTTCTTTTTATTTGTTGAATAGGATATTATTTTACCTCTCATAACTGTTTTCCCAGCCTCCCAAAGTGTACATGCTGATGTTCCTGGCAAATCATTCAACTCTAAATATGATGCCCATTCTATTTTAAAATATTGCAAAAATTCTTCTTCTTGAAGCAGTGATGTATTGAATCTCCAATTTATATTTTTTCTAGTTTCTTTTTTATAATCTAAATATAGAGTAACTGGTGCATGATCGCTGACAGCAATAGTGTGTATCTTAGTGTCTGAAATGTTGGTCAGCAATGAATTGCTTACTATGAAATAATCTATACGAGAATATGAGTGATGCACATGTGAAAAGAAAGAATATTCTTTGCTATCAGGGTGAAAAGAACGCCATGCATCGCAGAGTCCATAATCATTCATATACTGTTTAACTATATTTATAGATTGCCAACTGCGTTGAGTTCCCACTGTATTCAGTCTGTCTGCAATCTAACAGCAAAGTGCTCTTTTAGAAAAATATGGAACATCAAGATCTTTAACGTAAGATAGAGCTAGGTTGTTGAGAGCTTTGTATGTCTGTATGTAAGATTTTTAAATACTGTTCTGAGAAATGTGTCACAGATTGTTAACAGTAAATAAAACAAATAAGAAAAGCTGAGAATTTCTGTAAAAGAGGAGGGAAATGTTCATGTTATATAAAAGTTGAGTGTTTTTCCTTAAAATTATCAAGAAACAAAAAGTTTAACCAAAATGAAA